>JAABOM020022929.1:0-56802 GCA_011800125.2 Solanum clarkiae
TATATATAAAAAATTAAAAACCTAAATTAAAACCAATAATCAAAAATAAAACCAAACATCCAAAAGTATACAAAAGATAGTAGAAACATAGTGTCCAAATAGGAACAAAGTATTAAGAGATTAGAAGTATATGAGTCAAAAGTAGCAAACATATGGTGCTCATGCACCGGCATCCATCTGGTCCTGGAGCTCGCTCTCCTACTGGGTGATCTAGGTTGCAGTTGTACTCGAGCTACTATCCTCTTGCAATATCTGTTGCTCCCGAGCCTTCCTCAGCTCCTCCATCGCTAAAGACTCTCGAACCACCTGGTTTGTAATCTGCTCCTCCAGCTTTACCACCTCCTCAGCTATTCTCGATTTCTAATGGCTCATAGTAGTATCATTACTCTCAAGAGGCCTCATCCCGTGATCATGTGGGTGATACTTAAATAAGTCAATCAAATCATCACCCTCAGGTGCCTCCTCCAGGACTACTAATGATGTCATTAAGTCGACCTTGAACTTGTCCAACTTCTCTTTTACAACAACCATGTCAGCAGGTCGTGCTCCCTCTAGCATCCGCTGGACCCTGTCTTTGAAAGCATTGACCCTAGCATCCACTACAGAAACTCTTTGGTCTACAATATCAAGATTGAATGCTCTTCCCTTATTCTCTAAGTCCTGGACCATTTGACGAACCCATGGCTTGATCTGGTTCATCAGCTTGCTCAGTTGGGCCTCCGTCTTAGCTAACCTACACACCACAACCTGAAAAGCAAAGGCAGACATAATAGGGTAGTCTGCGGAAGTAACGAAAGTAAAAGAAGGTGCTGCTGTAGGTGTATCTGTAAAGGGAATCACCTCGGTATAAGCTAATAGAGGCTGGTGTGGTGCAAATGGAGAGGATGTGGTGGTAGTTGGAGTAGACTCCTAAGTATGTGGCTCTGATTGGAATGGATCTAGCATGGAAGGAGAAGCTGATCTCAGTAGGGCCACCGGGTTCTCATCAACCTTGATCAGGCTGGGATCCATGGTATACAGGACCTCTACATGTGAGTCGAGGTGGAGAGAAACACAAACTTCGACCTCATGGCATAGTCTATGTATCAAGATAGGGAATGGCAATGAGGTATTAGTCTGAATCGCGGACTCATGAATCTTCTCTGCCATGATGCATGCCTAGTCTATATCATAGCCAGCTAAGATACAGGCTGGTAACACAACCTAGTACAATGTGATTATCTGTAAATGTAGGCCTGATGTGTGATCAGATAATGGACCACCAGAATTTGGCCAAAAAGGAGAGATGAGACTTCGCGATCGACTCGACGTGCTTTGTGACCCATACTGGCTTGGTATCGCCTTCACATATCTGGCTAGCCACCCATCGAAGAAGCTTGTTCCTCAGGTCCACAGTCTTCCCTGTCACCGCTAGCCTCATCTTCTCAATCCTATTATCATACTCGACGGTGGAACGTGGCACTATGTAATTAGACCATAACTAAACCCTGTGAATGGTCTTCTTTGAAATGTCGACTCACTAACCCCGGACTAAGACCTTCCACAGTCTGGGCTTCCCCTTTGGAAGATATCTGAGGCTAGTAGCAGCATAGGCGACGTAGAACTCTCGAACTAAATATGGGGCATACTTGCCTAGCTGCCCTAACAACTACCAGAGCCTATGCCGGTGAATCTCCCCCTCTAAGGCCAGAACCCTGCTTAACCCCGAATCATTCAGCCTCGACTCCTCGTGCAACATCCTGTCAAGTTTTCGCTGTCCCTTTGGCTCTAACCCCCTGTTGTAGATTTCTTCCATACCTCGAAATCCCTATCAGATGCGTCTAGGATCAGTAGAGGAGTCAGACAGGTCGACCAGGGGCCGTGATTCTACCTCACCTGCTGAGTCTATGATGCCTCATGGGAATCTGACACTATATGAGTAGGAGTCATATGTGGTGAACTATGAGGTGACTCATCTCCATCACTTTCCTTTACATACTGGGAGGAACTCTCAACTATCATTGAAGTATGTGCCGCCTAGATCTGGTTTGAGGCAAATTTGCCTTTGGACCGATCCAGACTCTATGGACCTCTACAGATCCCTCCGACTGCTTGGTATCTGAAGCCCCATCTATCAGCTTTCTGTAAAAGGCCCAGATAGCATTTTTATCTTTTATAGGCATCATACCAGAAAATTACACCTTATACCACAAATGAACACCGTAGTTGCAACAACATCATAACACAAGTAGAGAAAGCAACAAGAAGACACAAGAAGAAAAAGTAAAACACAGAAAAATTTGACACTACGCCAGCTGTAAATTTGCAGGTACGAGGCACAGTATGATTTATAGGGTAACCTACTAGTCGTAGTCTCGGCTCATATCAACTTTCAGAAACATTTCAAAGCTCATGACAGGTCCACAAGACCCTCAAATACCTATTGTGCCTGTAACTTCACCACACAAACTACAATCATTTATAACATAATTCAAATATCATTTAAAGCAACTCTCTCATTCCACTCAATAGGCATATCAATATTCATACGACCCTAGTCATGAACATTCAAACCAGAAATACCCCACAAATTGTATCAATAATTATACAATCAGACAACAACTTCCCAATACATTCAAGAATTATCCAAGAATTTACTATCCCTAAACTCACAACAATCAACACCAACACACAATTCTAAATGTTCAAAGAGATCAAATGCAAATTGATACAAAAAGGATATCTTAAAAGATCATTCTCAACCCAAACACACATCAATAACCAAATTACACCTTGACATAAACCCAATAGTTGATCAATCTACAATTATACACTGCAATGACCATGATCAACACTAGGTATTACAAGGTATCGATAACACAATTAACCAACAAGGGCGAATTCTCAATTCAAAACAACATTAAGGAATGTTGATCGACAAACCCTAGTTCTCATGTCTAGACAATCATTTTCTCATAGGCACTTTCAATATCTCTTCCAAACACACAATCATCCAACAATTTAAGAAGATAATGAAAATTATGTGCAAGCAAGTATACACTGAGGGAGAAAAGAAAGACGAAACCCTAGAGTGATATTGCTCACCGTAAAACTTGCCAAAAAATGATGTTGGTTGTCAGAAAATTGATTGAAGAAGTCAAAAGACGTTTTGGGAATACTTTGGGGGGGGGGGAGTAAGGGTTTTAAAATGGGAAAATTAGGGGTCAAAATTATTTTGACACTTTATATACTCTTACTGGGCCATCTTTTAAAATTATGTAGATCAGGACTACGAAATCTCGATTACGAGTCGTAGGGCTACCTACAACTCGTAGGTCATGGTCTCGTAGTAGACCGAAACACTTAGAAAAAATCAAAACTCATGCCTGGGCACTATGAACCCCTTTTACGACTCGTTGCATAGACTACGAATCATAAGGTTAGATCATAGTGTATGTGCCAATTTCAATCAAACATTGTTTCCTCTACAATGCATGACTACGAGTCGTAGTGTGCACTACGACTCGTAGGCCAGGTCGTAGAGGCTGCTTCAAATGTCATTTTTCACACTTTCAACACTTGATTTACACATACAACCTAACATCTCAAAACATACAAATCTTTAAAATAACATAACTAATACAATTTCTTTAAAATTAAAAAAAAAATCAATCCACTACCTAACAATTCAAGCAACCAAAATAAACTTAAAAATACACCAAGAAAATAAAAGATACTTTGGTTGCCTCCCAAGAAGAGTCTTGTCTAATGTCATCTCTCGACTTTGCCATCTTGAGTACTCAAAATTCCTCAATATTTGGTGCATCCTCCTCACCAATATGTTCCTTTCTAGGCTTGAATCTGCTCAAGCTTCTCTGATATCCTTGTGAATTGATTATCCAGTCGTTGAATTGCCCCTGAATGTTGATTAACCTTAGAGTTGATATTGATAATATCGAATTTAATCTCTCTCAAGAGCTCTTCTTGGAATTTTCCCGCTTTACCAATTGAGAAAGCATATTTTCAACTTAGGAGCTTCTGTTAGAATTGTAGTGATGGTGTGGCAATCTAAGCCATGTATTTACCACCACTCTCTCTTACTTGGACAGACCTACCACCGGAAGTACTTTCATGGGTGGCTTGTCACTCTTCTATTGGCTCAAATATTTGACTAATAGCAACCAGTTTGTCTATTTATTCAGTTATTTCTACAAATGATGCCTTCAGAAAACCCCAACATTCAACTCCAACCAGTGCATCCACCTGACCTTGTTGCTCTGATTTCAATGCCCTATAAAAAGTTGCTACTAACTCTCTGTCTGAAAGACCATGCTCCTGACCTTTACCAAAACATTCTTTATACCATTTTCATGTAGTGCTTAATAAGTCACCAGACATGCATTGGAAGTTCCGAATGTGGTCCTAAAGTTCGCATTTATCTGGCCTCACCTCAAAAGTCATTAGGAAGACTCACTGCACCTCTCCCCAGTTGGTACAAACATCTAATTGAAGTTCAACCACCACGATGCAGCTTCACCTCTAAGAGTCATTGGAAATGTTTGAAGATCCATAAAGTCCGAAGATGGATGTACTGTTCCCAAGGCTTCCTGACAGATCTGAGCAAAGTTCTGGAGGTGAATTTAAGGATCCTATGACGAGTTTCCATAGAATAGAATATAGATCACCAATGATCGGAGCTTCTCTTTAGCCATTTGCTTGGTAGACTGATGGATTACTATATTGCCTGAGACGCAAGGATATCACAACTATGTATCTATATAATAGAAAAGCTAACCAAAAACAACAATAAGAGTAAAATAGAAGAGAAGCTAGAAATTAATAATTGAACTATCTACTAGTTAAATCAAATCAAAACCTAGTTGTATTCTCGGCAACAGCGCTGTAGTTTTTTATGTTCATGCTCCAACAGTAAAGCGGTTGCTATTAAGTCTAAATCTAACCAAAGGTTAGGATCGAATCCACAGGGAATACAGGATGGGCCATATTGACTCACCAATAATTAGTTCAAGCGTCAATTTGTTGTATTCTCTAGAATGGGAGGTTTTTGCAATTAAAATGAAAGAAGATAAATACACTACACTACTAATGCAAATACACAATCAAATGGAGGGACAACTTGAGAATTGTTTTCCCCATGATTCGTTAACTCAAATACCCCAGATAACATAAATCTAATTGAGACATTGCATGTAGGATGGTAACTTAGGTTCTTACAACCCTCTTATGAAGGTGAAGGTTGAATTTCACCATGGCGCTTGGTAGGCCACCATAGTGTGCCAACTAACCATTACCCATTGCCCCAGCTAACCTCCCCTTGGTCAGGTTTAGTTGATTAGACTAGAATACATCAATCAAATCCTGTCATCTACTTTATTTTTCCCATTCATCACTACCATGATCGAGATTTTGATAGTAGACGGGGTTTAGTTTTGGCCACCACCAAACAACATTCAAAATGAAAGGAAATAGACAATACATGCAAATACCCAATCAAAGAAATGCACAAAATCTAGGTTATTTCAAGTCATCTCCTCATGGTTCCCACAACCCCAAGTTATAGGTGATTAGCCACTCACGTGTAGGGCAAAATCACAAACAATGAGTATAATAAACATGGTTTAGAGATTACCTAAGAACAATGAAGAAAAAAACCACCTTGATATTGAAACCACAAGCTTGCAACAATGGAGTTTGAGTGCAAGTGATTTCAAATCCCCCAAAATGGGTCTTCAAATTAAAATCCTAAAAGTCTACCTAAACCCTAAAAAATGCTCTCTAAGAATATTCAAAGTTTTAGAATCTGTAAAAAAATGTCAAGTCCCTCTTCAGAAACCATATCATTAACTATTTATACTATTTATAAAAAGACACTAAAAGTAAAATAGAAAATGCAGCTAGCAACAGATACGATTCACATGTTTGACTCACAAGGTGACCTATGAATCTTAATCGGGCTTTCATAGTCAGCACTTGGCATTTTGAACTTGACTGCTACGATCCATTGCTATAATTCATGGTCTTCTCTATGACTCGTAATGTCTTCTCATAGTCTTTGGTTGCAGTTTTTGGTCCAAATTTTGGCAACACTGTTGCTGGCTATGAGGCCCCGTCCTACCAATCATAGGTTAGCCTCATATCACTGACCTTCACTTTGCAAATTTTTTTATTTTTGAACACTGTTTATGGCTACGAGGGCACACTACGACTCCTGGCTTGGGATACAACTCATAGCTTGAGCTGTGACGTGTGGGGTGGCTCGTATATCCTGGACTTCATCAAAATCTACAATTTTCACCCCAAATCGTGCCAACTTGCATTTTCTGTGAGAATAACACATAAGCAGATAAAACCATAAAAATCGCATTAAGAACATATACAATCCTATGTTTTGGGCATCAAATATGTTGTAATTTGACAGCACATCAATGTCCAACAATACCTCTAATCATAAGATAGGACGGGGGCCAAAACATGTGCTAGGCTTACCCTTAAAGTAAATAATATGGGCAAGACATCATAGGTAGAGGAATGGTGATTTATCCTTGAAAAAGAGGATTCACCACAACAACTATCTCAAGATCCAATCTAGCCATCATATAGCAGATGAAGGTAGTCTCTGGTCCATACATGGTTAGCTCATAGAAAAAGCATGTGTTAGTATGTTTGAACGCATTAAGTATGAGGGAATACAATGCACATGAACTCATTAAACCTGCATTTCAACGTTATATGACAAGGGCATTTATATAGAAAGAATCATAGAACTAGGGAATAATAAATTATATGCCATGAGGTACATGATGCATGTATGCGAAAATGCATCATATATATTGAGGATGGCATGATAACCGACATAATACCAAGTGAGATATACCTTGGAACTCTGTCGTTGAAACGACCCTGAAAAGTGCTCGAGAACGTGCCTCGGAATGCCTATAATTTTAAATTCCATATATATCAAAATCTCTTTGTTATTTCAAAAATCTAACTTCATACTCTTAATCGAGGGGACCAAATTAGGGGGGAAAAGGGTCTAACCTCGATTTTAGAGCCGTAGGAGAATTCTATTTTTCCAAAATTTCAATTCCACAGGCGGTCCATGACGTGCCTCTATCGCAGAGCAATCTTAATTTTGCCTAGCTTTGTTGTCTCGGTCCAAGACTTTTAAGTCTTGGTCCTAAGTATTCCCAAGCGTGTCAGCTATACTTAGTCATATTTCACCCTGATATCATCCTAAACATTTTCCAACACTCACTCAAACACTTAATCATATTTTCACTCCCCAAACTCAAATCCCAGACCCTCATCCCAAGCTAAAGTTCTCCTTCAAGGTTCTTCTTCAAGTTTCAAGTCTCCATTTCCAATCTTCACCAAGTTCATCTCCAAGCTAAGGTATGTAGGTTTTATCCATTGGATTCTTCCACCCATGGTACCCTAATATCCCTTTTACTCAATTTGCATATTTTAAAGTTGATTTTACATATGGGTCTTGTATAGTAAGAAATTTACTACACAGTGATTTGAGTTCATATAAGTATAGTTGTTCTAGCATGTCTTGAGCTCTATATCTTGGATCTAATGTTGGATTTGGTAAGGGTTTTGATGTGAATGTCTTAGGGTGCTGCAAGGTGTTAATTGTTAATTTTGCAGTAGATTTTCTTGCATGAATTCATCTCTAAATTGTATGGTTTATTACCCCTATTTCACACCCCAAAGTGTTTGATAAAATGTCCGGCTAGGGTTTCTTGTGAAATTGCAGGTCCAATGCATGAGATATGATATGAATGACTAAATGATGATGAAATGAGTTTATGTATGTGATAAATTCTATATAAATTGTTGCATTAGATCATGACCAATCCAAGGGGACTAAGGACCCAGATAACCAAGGTTAGGGTTTGTACTCATCAACCGAGGTGTGGGTTTGTACTCATCAACTGAGGTGAGGGTTTCTACTCATCAAACCATGTGAGGGATTTGTACTTCGCCATCAAGGTGATAAGGTGTGATTATCATCAACTATATGAGGGGTTTGTACACACCACCAAGGTGATAGGGTGAGATCATCATCAACAGACCAAGGGGATCATACTTTGCAAATCTAGTTGGTCTATTCTTCATAAATGACATCCTATATGAGTTTGAGTTTCTTGAGCATGACTTACTTAATCATTGATTATACATGTCATATTTTTATATTATATCTATTTCTTAACATTATACATTTCGATTATGGTGCCTATCTATTGTTGCATTGCATCCTACACACTTGGTACATTCAAACATACTGACGTATACTCTATTCTTACATGATGTCACCATGTAAGATTCGATTCCCAAGTTGATCATCCTCCTCCTCTACATCTCTAATTTGACACTACTCAAGTTATTTGGTGAGTCCTCCATTTTGGGGACCTTATTCTATGTTGTATCTATTATGTATTGAGACATTCTTCTTCATTGTCTATTTAACTATGAGGATGAGCTCGATTACTTTTTCTTGGACCCCACTCTTATATATGTATTAGATGTGTTTGTTGGACATGTTATATATCTAGGTTAAGAGACTTGACTCTATTGTTCTTGATGTCTATGATATGAGCTTGTCTCTTATCTCTTGCTTTTGACATTGTGCAAGCTTTTCCCTTAGCCCCAGTTTCCCCATTCTTTTATCTTTGATACTTGATTTATTACTTCTGTGAAAAAAGATACGCAATGATACTTTATGAGGCTTGCTTGGGACCCTTCAGGTTCCCCTTGCACCATATCATATCTAGCCCCTAGGCTTGGGTCATGACAAACTTGGTATCAGAGCACTAGGTACATAGATCCTAAAACTCCAACACACCACGTTGATTAGAGTCCTATTCATGGTTGTGAAGTCCACCATGACTATGAATAGGAGGCTATGAGACATTTTAAGAAAATGTTCCCTTCTTCATGTTCTAAGTCATGCTATAGAATTGTGATAAGTTTTTCCCCTAATAATGGCTCTTTGCTATGCTAGATCATGCCAAACACTTCAGGACAAAGGGCTCAAACTTCCGAGGAGCAGCCAAACAATAGTGAGCTCCGAGATGCTCTCACTATGCTTACCCAAGTGGTGGCCAACCAAGTCAATCAAGGGGCCCAAGCCCCTCATGATACTACCTTGGGATCTAGGGTAAGAGACTTCATGAGGATGATTCCTTCGATATTCTATGGGTGAAAGGTGGATGAAGATCAACAAGAGTTCATTGATGAGGTCTACAAAATCTTAAATATCATGGGTGTTGGCCGGAATAAAATGGAAGGGTGAGAAGGGGATGGGTAATGTGGTGCTTTGGGAGGAGTTCAAATTGAATTTCCTTAACAAATTTTTCCCTCTTGAGCTTAAGGAAGCTAAGTTGGTGGAATTTATGAACTTGAAACAAGTGTTATAAGCGTGAGAGAGTATGCCTTCAAGTTTAATCAACTTTCAAAGTACGCTCGTCATTTGGTGGCTGATCCTAGATCTACGATGCATAAGTTTGTGATGGGGGTATCTGACTTAGTAAGTGAAGAATATCGATGCGCCATGCTAATTAGCAACATGGACTTGTCTCGGTTAATAATGTATGCCGAGCAAATGGAGGAGGAAAAGATGAGGAAGAGAAGGGGGCATGAGGACAAGAGGGCCTAGTTTGAGGGTAAATTCCAAAAGGGTGCTAGATTTCATCAAGCCCAAGGGCTTCCTCAAACTACTAAAAGGGGGTTTGCCAATGACTTCCCTAGGACTCAAGGTGTTTGTGGTGTGGCTCCTATTGATGGGTATCCTGGATGTGGAAAGAATCATAGAGGCCCATGTTTGACGGATTTTAACGCATGCTTTGGTTGTGGGGAGGTTGGGCACAAGAAGTTAGATTGTTCAAGAAACCATGGAAAGGTCTGGAGTGCTAATTATGTCCCATTGGGTAGAAGTGGTCCTCAAGGTAGTTCCCTAAGGTACAATCAATTTAATGCTCTACATGGGAGGCAAAGGGTTGGTGATATCTCCGATGTTGTTACCTGTATGTTAAAAATCATTGATCTTGATGTATATGCTTTGATTGATCTGGGTGTCACTCTTTCCTTTGTTACCCCATTTGTTGCTTGAAAGTTTCATGATGTATATTGCATGAGTCATATGAAGTATCTACTCTTATTGTTACTAGGAAAGTCTATAGGTGTTATCCTATTTACATTTTGAATAAGTTGTTGCCTTGTGATCTTGTTGAATTAGATATGGTAGATTTTGATATCATACTTGGGATGGATTGGTTACATGCCAACAATGCTTCCTTTGATTGTAGAACTCCTAGGTTCAAGTTTTAATTTCCTAATAAATCTGTCCTTCAATGGGAAAGTTAAGATATGGTGGTCAAGGGTAGATTTATTTCATGCATTAAATCCCATAAGTTGATTTCTAGGGGATGTTTGTATCACCTTGTGAGGGTTAAAGATGTGGAGTCCAAAGTTCCTTCCATGAGTCGATCCCCATTGTAAACGAGTTTCTTGATGTCTTCCTAAATGACCTTCTCGATGTCCCTCCCAAAGGGGAGATAGATTTTGGCATAGATCTCTTTCCCAATACTCAATCTATCTCCATTAACCCTTACCGTATGGCCCCGACGAAGTAGAAGGAGTTAAAGGAGAAATTAAAGATTTGTTGGAAAAGGGATTTATTAAACCTAGTCAAACACCTTAGGGTGCTCTAGTCTTGTTTGTGAAAAAAGAAGGATGGGTCACTTAGGATATGCATTGATTATCGGCAAATCAATAGGGTCATTGTAAAAATAGATATCCTTTTTCCAAGGATTGATGATTCTTTTGACCAATTGCAAGGGACTAGCTTCTTCTCTAAGATTGATCTTTGGTCCGAGTATCATCAAGTGAGGGTGAGGGAGTGTGATATTACTAAGATGGCCTTCCCGACTAGATATAGGCATTATGAGTTTGTTGTAATGTCGTTTGGGTTGACTAATGCACTGGCCATCTTCATGGATCTAAGGAATAGGGTCTTCAAACCTTACCTTGATTCCTTTTTTGTGGTTTTCACTGATGATATATTGATCTCTTCGCATAGTAGGGACGAGCATATGGGTCATTTGAGGGTTGTGTTGTAAAGGTTGAGGGAGGAGAAATTGTATGCCAAATAAGAAAAGTGTGAATTTTGGTTAAAGGAGGTTGCATTCTTAGGTCATATGGTGTCGGGGGATGGTACAAAGTAGATCCTAAGAAAAATGATGTGATTAGAAATTGGCCTAGACTACTGACCCTATCGGATATTAGGAGTTTCTTGGGACTTGCGAGTTACTATAGAAGGTTTGTGAATGGGTTCTCCTCCACTGCTTTCCCTATGACCAAATTGACTTAAAATAAGGTTAAATTTATGTGGACCGATAAAAGTGAGAGAAACTTCCAAACATTGAAGGATAGGCTTCTGTCCGCTCCTATATTATCACTATCGGATGGGCTTGAGGGTTTTTTTGTGTATTGTGATTCATCTAGAGTTGGTTTGGGTTGTGTGCTAATGCAAAATGGTAAGTACATAGCTTATACTTCTAGACAACTCAAGGTACATGAAAGGAACTACCCTACCTCAGATCAAGAGTTAGTTGCTGTTGTGTTTGCATTAAAGATTTGGTGCCATTACTTGTATGGGGTACATGTTGATGTCTTCACTGATCATAAGATCCTTCAATATGTCTTCACTCAAAAATATCTCAACTTGAGACAAAGAAAGTGGCTAGAACTTCTCAAAGATTATGACATGATCATGCATTATTATCTGGGTAAGGAAAATGTGGTGGTGGATGCTTTGAGTCGGGTGTTCATGGGTAGCCTAGCTCATGTGGATGGTGGTGATAGGGAAATGGCTAGGGAGGTTCATAGATTGGCTAGATTGGGGGTTAGGTTGGAAGACATTAGTGATGATGGTGTTGTGGTTATTGATGTGTTTAAGTCTTCTTTGGTTGATGAAGTGATAGCAAAACAAGATCTAGACTCCTCCTTGCTTGAATTGAAGGCCTTGAGAGCAAAGTAGAGGTTTTCTCACAAGGGGAGATACTGCTCTTAGATACCAAGGTAAGTTGTGTGTGCCTTGTGTTGATGATTTGTGGGAGAAAATTCTTGATGAGGCCCATAATTCTTCTTATTCTATCCACCCAATTCCACCAAAATGTATAGACTTGAGGGATATGTATTGGTGGGGAGGCATGAAGAGGGACGTTGCCAAATTTGTTTTCGGGTGCCATAGTTGTCAACAAGTCAAAGCCGAGCATTAAAGGTCGGGTGGCCAAACCCAAGACATAGAGATTTCCACTTGAAATGGGAGATGATTAATATGGATTTTGTGGTTGGGTTGCCCAAGACTAGGAAAGGTTTTGATTCCATTTGGTGGTCGTGGATAGGACGAAGAAATTGGCTTACTTTCTATCGGTTAAGACCATATATAGGACTAAAGAGTATGCAAGGTTCTACATCCATGAGTTAGTGAGGTTACATGGGGTTCCTTTATCCATCATATCGAATTGTGGTGCACAATTAAGTTCAAACTTTTGGAGGTCTTTTCAGAGGGGTCTTGGTACCAAAGTTCACCTTAGTACGACCTTTCACCCTCAAATAGATGGTCAAGCCGAAAGAACCATTCAAACACTTGAGGAAATACTAAGAGCTTGTGTATTGGAGTGAGGAGTAGTTGGGATGACCATCTTCCTTTGACTGAGTTTTCCTACAACAATAGCTATCACTCTAGTATCGGTATGGCTCCTTTTGAGTCTCTTTACGGAAGATGTTGTAGATCACTGGTTGGTTTGTTTGAGGTTGGAGAGGTGGCTTACTCAGGGTTGGACCTGGTTTTAGAGGCTCTTTAGAAGGTTAAGCTAATTAGGGAAAGGTTGAGAACAGCCCAAAGTCGTCAAAAATTTTATTCCGATGTGAGAAGAAGAGACCTTGAATTCAAAGTGGGTGATTGGGTTTATTTGAAAGTTTCTCCAATGAAAGATGTGGTCTATTTTTGTAAAAAGGGGAAGTTGAGTCCAAGGTATGTTGGTCCTTATAAGGTCTTGAAGAGGGTTTGCAAGGTAGCTTATGAATTAAAGTTGCCTAGTGAAATGAATTTGGTTCACCCGATGTTCCATGTCTCAATGTTAAGAAAATGTGTTAGTGACCCTAATGTTATTATGCCTATTGATGTTGTGGGCATTGTTGATGATACCTTGACCTATGAGGAGGTTCCGATTCAGATCCTAGACAGACAAGTGAAGAGATTGAGTAATAAGGAGGTGTCATCCATTAAGTTCCTTTGGAGGAACCAACAAATCGAAAGTGCTACTTGGGAGGAAGAAGTGGAGATACAAAAATGGTATCCTCATATTTTAAACTCCATTCAAGCTTAAAGTACTAATTCTAAGTCCCCTATGTGATTTCAAGTCGTATTTTTCAGCCCCTATGTCTGCATATGCATTCATGTTTATGTTGGCAAGCTTATGATAATTTTACATTTACATTGAGATTTTGAAAATGGTGTTTCAAATGTAATTTTGCACTCTAGTTGGGGATATTTTGTTTATGATCATTCTTGTCTTGTACATCTCTTTTACATTCAGGTACGAATGTTCCCAAGGAGGAGATATTGAAATGACCCCCGAAAAGTGCCCGAAAACGTTCCTCGAAATGTCCAAAATTTTAAATTTTATATATCTCAAAATACATTTGTTAGTTTGAAAATCTGACTTCAAATTATTGTTTAGGGGGTCCAAATTAGGGGGAAAAGGGTCTAACCCCAATTTTAGAGCAACCACAGAAAAATTTGATTTTTCCAAAATTTCAATATCCAGAGGCGCGTCGTGGAGCATGGAGCAGTGTTAATTTTGCCCAGTTTTCTTCTCTCTGTCCAAGACTTTTAAGTCTTATGTCTAAGTATTCCCAAGCGTGTTTTTACCCATACTTTAGTCATATTTCACCCTCTTATCATCCTTCACATTTCCCAATACTCACTTAAACACAGTTATATTTTCACTCACAAACTCAAGTCTCAAACCCTCATCTCAAGCTAAGGTTCTCCTTCAAGGTTCTTCTTCAAGCTTCAAGTCTCCATCTCCAATCTTCTTCAAGTTCATCTCCAAGCTAAGATATGTAAGTTTTAGCCATTGGGTTCTTCCACCCATGGTGCCCTAATCTCTTTTTTACACAATTTGCATAATTTAAAGTTGATTTTACATGTGGGTCTTGTATAGTAAGAAATTTACTGCACAGTAATTTGAGTTCATAAAAGTATGGTTGTTTTAGCATGTTTTGAGCTCTAAATCTTGGATCTAATGTTGGATTTGATGAGGGTTTTGATGTGAATGTCTTGGGGGTGTTGCAAGGTGTTGATTGATAGTTTTACAACAACTTTTCTTGCATGATTTTATCTCTAAATTGCATGGTCATTTACCCCCATTTCACACTCCCCAAGTGTTTTATAAAATGTCTGGCTAGGGTTTCTTGTGAATTGTAGGTCTAATACATGAGATATGATATGAATGACTAAATGATGATGAAATAAACTTATGCAAATGACAAATTCTATATAAAGTGTTGTATTAGACAATGCCCAATCCGAGGGGACTAAAGACCTGGATAACCGAGGTGGGAGTTTGTACTCATCAACCGAGGTGGGGGTTTGTACTCATCAACCAAGGTGGGGGTTTGTACTCATCAAACTATGTGAGGGGTTTGTACTTCGCCACCAGTGTGATAAGGTGTGATTATCATCAACCATGTGAGGGTTTTGTACCATACCAGCAGGATGATGGGGTGAGATCATCATCAACCGACTAAAGAGTTCATACTTTGGAAATCTAGTTGGTCCATTCTTAAAAAATGACATCCTATTTGAGTCTGAGTTACTTGAGTATGACTTACTTAAGCATTGATCATACAAATCATATTATTATATTATATCTATTGCTTAACATTATACATTTCGATTATGATGCCTATCTATTGTTGCATTGCATCCTACATACTTAGTACATTCAAATGTACTAACGCATGCTCTATGCCTACACGATTTCACCATGTAGGAACCAGTACTGAAGTTGATCATCATCCTCCTCTATGTGGCTAATTCCACACAACTCAAGTTATTTGGTGAGTCCTTTATTTCGGGGACCTTATTCTATGTTGCTCCTATTATGTATTGAGACGTTCTTCTTTATTGTCTATTTGATTATGAGGGTGAGACTGGTTACTTTGTATTAACCCCCGCTCTTATCTATTTACTAGTGGTATTTGTTGGACATGTTATGTATCTATGTTAAGAGCCTTTACTCTATTGTTCTTGATATCTATGATACGAGCTTGTCTCTTCTCTCTTGCTTTGACATTGTGCAAGTTTTTTCCTTAGCCCCGGTTTCTCCATTCTTTTATCTTTGATGCTTGATTTATTACTTTCGCGACCAAGGATATGTAATGATGCTTTATGATGCTTGCTTGAGGCCCTTCGGGTTTACCCTTGCGCTGTGTCATGTCTAGGCCCTAGGCTTGGTTCGTGACAATCGTCTACCCCACAATAGATAAAGAGGTGACGTACTTGCCAATGATAGATCCATAATCATTCTTTCCCCCCTCAGGGCATAATCACACCTATGCTAGGAGCATTGTCCAAGGAAATGAGCATAGACCCTTGAGTATGGTCCATGCCGACATCCAATCCATCTGTGCTAGGTCATCATGCCACTAGCATACACATATATACACATATGCTTGTAAAAGAGGCATAAACTTTCAAATGTTTTATGTTCATTCTTAGGCTTAAAGTCCAAATCACTTTATTCACAATCATGCATAATAGGCTAAAGGCCAAAACATTCTTTATGACACACTTTTCATGCATAGGAATAGCTCCTTTGGAGCACCTTCTTGAGAGATTAGTATTGAACCTTGTGGATAGCCCACCGTTCCTCAAACCTCAATCGATGCTCCCTTAAGCATAGTGGTGCAAACCCCCATAATTTCTCCTTGAGTCATAATCTTAGACATATATGTGATCACATTCTCGTCATAGCCATAATCCCATCAAAATCATTTACATAAGCGTAATTAGGCTTAACCCACTTCATAAGTTTCATAAAATTCAATGTTTATGAATGCATATGTCATGAATGATGTGAGAATAGCATGGCTAATTGAGATTCAATCTAAAATCGATAATATAACATGAAATTGAAATAAATCCATATCTAGATCCACATTTAAACTATATTATAAATCACTCATGCTTAGATCAAACTTTAAAAGGGGACATGCATATTCATAATTTCATAATCTCAATGTCATCCATAATATTATGGCTTAAAATAACTTAAAATCATTAAGTAAACATAACCCACACAATAATTAAATATAATGAATCATAAAATTAGAAACCCACATTTAAAGTAAGCTAAATTTATGAAAATTGCTTGAAAAGAGTTTGGGTCTCCTTGGTTGAAAGGAACCAAAGATCAAAACCTACATACCTTGACAAATAATGGAGTTTTAAGAGAAATTTGGAGAAGAAATGAGCTTTCCTTGGTTTCCAAGTTCCCAATCCACAAGAGTTCTTAGAGGGACGCTTGAGAGAGTTTGATTCTAGAGACTAAGGTTTAGTCTGGAATGAGGATTTATAATTAGTGCGGGAGAGGTTTAGGAATGTAAAAGGGGGTTTAGAGGTCTTAAAAAGCTTTGGGAATTGGTCAAAATATCAAAAAACACTTAAATAAAATACCCCTTTAAATTTTACCTGGAACTTATCACGGCTAGCTTCACGGGTCGTGAAGCTCTTCACGGTCCATGAAGGCACCCCGTCTAGTCCAGACAGATTCTACAAAAAAAGGCATAACTTCTAGCTTCGAACTTGGAATAAGATGAAATCAGATGCGTTGGAATTCTAATTTAATGAGCTTCAATTTAATAGGTCATGGGCCACCCAATTCATTTTGTGCTAAGATATATGACCATTTAAAGTTAACCTTTCTGTTGGTACTTATGAAAAACTTAGCCAATAGAATTCCTTTGAACCTGGCTTGATGTAGGAGACCCATGCTAGCCTTAAACAACATATATAAACTTAAATTGAAGGCTTGAAGGTGAACTTAGCTTGATCCTAAAGATCCCATACTTTGAATTTTTCAACGTAGTCATCTTCACGGGAGGCCACACGGGTTGGATAGTGTCACACGAGCCATGACACTGCTTATACCCCTCTCTTTAGAAAATTTCCATGATCAATTTACAAGATATGATTCCAAACTTAGAAAGATTTCACTCCGGAAGCTTTATGGGTGGCCATATTGGCTGTGACACCCCACATGAGCCGTGAACATGGCCGTGTAACCATACATGGTCCCAAAATTATGGGATTTCAAGCCAAGGCCACCATATAGCCCATCACACGGTCCGTGAAGTGTCACACGGACCGTGAGAGGTCCAAGTACGGTGTGCCGTAGTTTAAAACACCACATTTAAGGGCCAAACATCCTTCAAACATGGGCCTTGTGACCTCACATGGACCCTAAGGACTCCCATTGAGCGTCACTTGGTCTAATACTTTTTCGAAACCAAATTTCCATACTCCATTGAGGTCATACAAAGTATGGGTCTTTAAAAAGACACAACAAACATCCCATGAACCGCATCAATAAAAATACAAATCACCCAAACCATTATGTAATGTTGAACAAGAATCAATCTATCAGGTTTTTTCTTGAGTATGAGTGCAAGTCATTTTGTTATAACCTGCTGACCAATAATTACTGTATGTAATCTTAGTTCTTTTGAATTTCAATTCAGTAAAGCCCTTCTTCCAATCATAATTTGATGGTCTCCCCGGTCGTCTCTTTACATCTGGTGGCAGCATAATCTTATCCATCACATCATCCAAATTAGCCTAAGTGCTCTGCAAGGCAATGGATCAATCAGTATTGCATATGCATCTTGAAAATTTTTATTGCTATAGTAAATTGAATAGTAGTCCTTGGGATATTTGTTTTTATATGCAATAGCAATGATTGCATGCGCACAAGGGATTTCATCATGTTGAAACCTCCCGCAAGAACATATTCTTGTGTTTAAATAGACAGTGAACCTCTTTGAACCATCGGTAATAGTGTGAAGATATTCCGTTGAAGCTCTTACCTGTAACAAAATAAATAAATTAAATTATTAATTTATCCACAAACATCAATAAGACCATTATTTCTTTGAAAATTAGAACCATATTGTCATTCGTTGCGACAATCTCTCATTGTCCAATAACATCACATTGTATTTCCTTGTCAGAGTTGTTGTAGTCTCCCTCCCTTCTTGTTTGTCTTTCTCATTGCATGTTTCAATCATTTTTCTTATGTACTCTAGCATAGGTACTACAAGGAGCCTATGTCCAGGAAAAATTTCATTGTTGATTGATTCGACAATATTGCTCATTAGTGTCTATGTCCTCTTTATAGTTGAGTGTATGGGAGATCGCTTCTCAAAATCATCCTTGATCAAATGGGAGTGACATTTTGGACTTATCTCCTTCACCCGACTCATCAGGTCCTCAAATTCCTTAACTGTGTATGCTTTAGCCAAGTTAAAAAACAACTTTCTCACCTCCTTGGTATTATTGTGGGTCTTTTTCAGCACGTTTGTCCATAAATAATACATGCAAGCATAGTGTGGGAATCAAGATAAACAGACACAATGACATTCCAAATGCTTTTGTTCCTATGTGAAACAAAGCACATACCGTTCCTATCACTGAATGCCAATTTGAAATATTGAAAGAACTAATTCCATGATATATCATTTTTTGTGTCCACCACACTATATGCTAGAGGCCATTTATGACTATAATTAAACAAAAAAAATTAATAAACATTACAACACATGAAAAATGATATCTAATTTATGAAGTTTTCAAAACCCAGCTCCTGGATCTACACTGCTAGCAATCAACATTGTACCTTTGAACGGTGACCTTATTTGTGTAACATCAACAAGCACAATTAGTCGACAATATTCCCAACCTCTAATGCATACAAAAAAAATTTCAATCCTCTACCTTTCTTAAATCCATTATAGTTCCTAGATATGTTTTACCCAATATATATAAATATATTGGTATTTTTCCGTAAGATATAGTTGGGTCCCCTCGAAGTACTAAAGGCCTTTTGCCTACCTCTCTAATCTTGTATATAACTCAATGTAATCCCATGTCCCCTTATCATGTCTTTTCTGATTTTAGTTCATGTATAATTGATTTTGGGATCACTGCATTTATCTAACAATATTGCACCAAGCACACCACTTTTATATTGATATTTCAACATCAGCCTACCTTTCACTGGACATGTGTGTGCATCACAAAATATATAAATTATGAAACAATTCGGAATTTCTCAAACATGAAGACTTAAACAACAACGTGCAGCCATTAGTTGGGCACTTCAAGTTGTAGATGCAAAAAGGGCATGTAGGTAGCATCACAAAATTTATAAATTATGAAACAATTCGGAATTTCTCAAACATGAAGACTTAAACAACAACGTGCAGCAATTAGTTGGGCACTTCAAATTGTAACTGAAAAAGGGCATGTTAGTAACGATAGTTTTAAGGTTATTAACCAACTTTTACACCATATTCACCAAATTCGTTACCAAATTACTAAGCTAGCGAAATCTAACTGTTACACCATTATCTTGTCTACCAACAAAATTACCAAGTATATAGTCAATACTTGACCAAACAATAACTAACCAGTCAACAATATAACAAAAACTCACAACTAACTATATAAACCAAACTTCTGCATATACCATATACCGTTAAGTCACAAAGGACAACCTCAACCGACACTAACCAAGACAAAAGTCAAACTTATAACCAAAATTTAACCAAAGTAATTGACAAAGAAAAAAATAATGTAATATCAAATCAAAAATTAAAACAAGACACCTCGTATGACTTGACCTGTGAATTCAAATCCCTTCAACAACGCATATCGTATCATCACCTCTACAAGAATGTCCGTGCTTTTGTAGATTTGATTCCCTACAACATTATCATTTTCAATGTTATTTACAATTTCTACATCTTTCTCCTCATTAATCACTGTTCCATTATATCATGACTCAGACCTAGGGCCTGGATGTGACATGCCGAATGGGAACCCAAGGGCCTCCAAACAAGCCTCAAGATACCAAAACTCACATTATCGGTTTGAAAGTGTACACAAAGTAAACACATAATTCTATGGGGCAGGAAAGTAGGACTCACTCTATGGGGGCAATTCGAGACTTAGGATCTTTCCATCACAACATATAGCCAACCCATAAATCACACAACCAACTCACATAATGATAGTCAAAGATAGCCAACCCATAACAAAGACTTTAGTCATAACACATAACATAAAACGTAACGAAGTTTACAAGGTGTCCAATAATACCTCTACATAGATGGGTCAGGGCTAAAACATTTCCCGGGCTCACCCTCAAACACATAAGGAAACAAAAATATCAAAGGTAGATAGATAGTGGATCGTCCTTGGAAGATAGGACTCACCACTACATGTATACATAGAATCCGAGCTAAGCATCAAACAGTAGATGATCAAACCCCTTGGTCCCTACATGTTGAAATTATATAGTCAAGAGTATGTGTTAGTATGTTTGAATGTACTAAGTATGCGGGATGCAATGCATGAACTTCCTAAAACCTGCATTTCCATGTTAGATGACAAGGGCACATGTTATATAAAAGAGATGTATAACAAGGAACTTAATATAAAAAGATGTCATGAAACTAATGATTCTTGAAGTACAAATGATGCTCTTATATATAGTGGGGATGTGACTTCAACCGACATGAGTAAGACCAAGAGAACAACTACATAGAATACCCAATTAAATTTCCTCATCGATAAAGAGGTGGTCTACTTGCCAAAGGTAAACCATACTTCACCTTATGAGAACCCATACCATTTCGTATGAAGCAACCTTCCTTACGGAAACATATCCCATTTCGGATAGGATTTCCACATATAGCATATCTTGTCACATTATACTTCACCTTATGAGAACCTATCCCATTTCGTATGAAGCAACCTTCCTTATGGGAACATATCCCATTTTGGGTAGGATTTCACATAACCTATGTTAGGCACATACTTCTAGGAAAGAGAACACTTCCCCAATCCATTGGTGCTAAGTCATCATCCCACAGGAATACTCATAATATACATATACATGCTTTTTCAAGAGACACAAGTCTTGCCAAATCATTTCAATGCACAATTGGGCTTAAAAGTCAAACGTCATTCATAATAGTTCATACTTAGGTTCAAATGGCAAAATCATACTTCATAGTCATAACACTCATGCACAAAAATAGCCCATACATACATACATACATAATGGTGCAAGCACCCATAATGCTCAAATAGCCATAATCAATAGACATATATGTTATCACATTCTTGTCATAACCTATATCTTATCAAAATCATATCATAGAACATAATTGGGCTTAACCTATTTCATAATTTCCATAAAATCTAATGAACATGAATACATATACTGTGAATAATGTGAGAATGACATGGGTAATTCAGATTCACTCTAAAATCAATACATAATATGAAATTGAAGTAAACTCATAATTAAATCCACATTTAAAATCATGTATAAACCACTCATGCTCAAACAAGCTTTTTAAAGGGACATGCATAATTAGTGATTCATAAAAATGATGAAATTCAATATTTCAAAGCTTAAATCACCTTAAAATAAATAGATAAACACCACTCACTCATTATTGGAGTGTAAGGAATCATAATATTTAAAACCCCAAATTAAAGTGAGCAAAATTCATGTATATTTCTTGAAAGTACTTTGGGTCACCTTGATTGGAAGTAACCAAGGATCAAAACCCACATACCTTTACCAAGATGATGACATCCCCAAAGAATTTGATGGAGAATTGAGTTTCCTAGCTCAAAATCTTGAAAACCCCCAGGAGTTTTTTTGGGAGTTGTTTTGAGAGAGTTTAAAATATGAGGAGTGAGTTTTTGATTGTTTGAAATAGATTTTAACTCTTTAGATGACCATTGAATGGCATAGGAATCCCTAAAAGACTAATAGAAACAACTAGATTTATGAAAAAGCCATTAATGAATCGAATAGAACTTTTGGCCGAAGTCACCTCACTTGAGGTTACATGGGTCGTGTGGAACTCCACGGTCCGTGTGGAGTGACTTTGAGACTACACTTAGGCAAAAATCTGATAATTGGAACTTGGATCAATACTTAGAAAAATTTTCACTCCGGAAGCCTCACGGAGGACCTCACGGCCGGTACCACACCACACGGTTCATGTGGCTGGTTGTGGCACATTACTTGGCCAAAAAGTGGTTGTTTCAGTCCTAAGGCCATCCCTATGGTTCTTGGGATGCCACATGACCCATTTGGGTGCCCGTGTGGCTTGCCTTAGAGAAATGGGGACAACACAACACAGGAGAGCTTTATGGAAACGGGCATAACCTTTTCATCCGAACTCCAAATGAGGTGAAACCAAGTGCATTGGAAAGATAATTCAAAGAAATTTAATTCGATAGGTTGTGGGACACCCATTTTCTTTGGTGCTAAGAGATATGCCCATTTAAAGTTGATCCTTCTATGGATACTTGTGAAAAAGTTAGCCAATCAAATTCCTTTGAACTTGACTTGATGTAGAAGACCCATGATGGCCTTAAACAACATAAATAAGGTTGAATTAAAGTCTTGAAAGTGAACTTAGATTGAGCTTGGAGGTTCCATAAGGTGTCACCTTGGTCCAAAACTTTCTGAAACCAAATCTCAAGCGTGACTAAAGTTATACAAAGATCTGGGTCCTTACATCATCACCCCCTTGGGAACATTCGTCCTCGAATGTGGAAGAACAAGGCCTGAAAGACTTGAATTATAACATGTAATCTCCAAATACAAGATATTATACATAGCTCGCCATTTAAAAATCATAAAGTCATTAAAACTCATGTCGAAACATAATGAAATTCAAAACATCTTAAAAAAACATTTTAATTCACATGTAAGCATGTCATGCCATGAGATTCAAGAATGAAAGAATTGGGACCAATTAGATAAGGAAGAACGTAATACCTTAGGCTTGAGTAGATTGGAAAATGGGGATATCGCTTCATTGTGTCCAACTCTGCCTCTCATGTAGCACTCTCCACATGTTGGTTCCCCCAAAGCACCTTTACCGATGCCACATCCTTGTTATAAAGTCATTTCACTTGTCTATCAAAAGTCTCTACCGGAACTTCCTCATAAGACAAGTTCTCCCTAACCTCAATACCCTCCAAAGGCACAATAACGCTAGGATCATGAACCATCTTTCTTACTATGAAAACATAAAAGACCGGTCAAATTGAACTCAAATGTAGGAGTAACTCCACCCTATATGACACATTCCCAATCTCTTAACAACTTCATAAGGGTCTACATACCAGGGACTTAGCTTCCCCTTTTTGCCAAAATGCATCACTCTCTCCATAGGTGAATTTTTCACAAATACCCAATCCCAAATTGGAATTCAAGATCTCTATTTCTAGTATCCGAATAGGACTTTTGGAGAATTTGGGTCGCCTTCAACCTCTCTCTAATCAACTTTACTTTCTTCATAGCCTCCATCCACAAGTCTGGGCTAACCAAAGCCATCTTCCCTAACTCAAACCACTCTACCAGAGATCTATACCTCCTGCCATATAAGGCCTCAAACAGTGCCATACCAATGCTCTCACGGAAGCTATTATTGTAAGCAAACACAATAAGTTGAAGATGGTCATCCCAATTTCCTTTGAACTCCAACACACAAGCCCTCAACATGTCCTCAAAATTTTGAATCGTCGTCTCGGCTTGCCCATCGATTGGGAGATGAAAACAGTGCTTAATTTGACATTAGTACCAAGTCCCCTTTGGAACGACCTCCAAAAGTGCAAAGTGAATTGTGTACACCAATCCGATATGATAGACCTAGGCATACCATGCAACCTTACCAACTTTCAGATGTATAACCTCGCATAGTCTTTGGCACCAAAAGTAGTCTTAACCGGTAAGAAATGAGCCAATTTAGTCATCCAGTCAACGATAACCCAAATAGAGTCAAATTGTTTCCGAGTCTGAGAAAACCCACCACAAAGTACATATTTATATCTTCCCACTTCCAAGTCGGGATCTTAATGTCTTGAGCCAACCCTCCGGGTCTTTGAAGCTCCACCTTCAGTTGTTGACAATTTGGGCATTCAGATATAGACTTGGTTATGTCGTTCTTCATACCATGCCACCGATACACCTCCTTCAAATCCCTAAATATTTTAGTGGACCCCGGGTAAATAGAATAATGAGAATTATGGGCTTCACTCATGATCACCTTCTTAAGGCCATCCACATCCGGAATACATAATCGGTCTTGATACCGAAGTACACCATCTCCCCATGGGAGAAAACCTTAATATTCTTTTCGGCAACTGATTTCTTCAATTCAACCAAGGATGGATATAAATCTTGCTTAGCTTTCACATCAACAACCACCAAATATTCGACCACATTTAGAACATGTATACCACCATCATTGGAATCGGACACTCTAACACCCAATCTAGCCAAATGGTGAACATCCCCTGATAAGTCCTTCTTGCCCTCCTCAACATGAGCCATACTTCCCATAGAAAGTCTACTATGGGCATCGGCTACCACATTTGCCCTGCCGGGTAATATAGAGCACTAAAGTCATAATCCTTTAGCATTTCCAACCATCTCCTTTGTTCAAGTTAAGGTCCCTTTGAGTGACCACATATTGTAAGTTCTTGTGATCAGTAAAAACATCAACATGCACCCCACACAAATAGTGTCTCCATAGTTTCAAAGAAAAGATCATCGCCACTAACTCAAGGTCAGGATATATGTAATTATGCTCATGTACCTTCAATTGCCTTGATGCATAAGCTATCACCTTACCATATTGCATAAATACATACCCCAAACCAATTTGAGAGGCATCACAATACACTACGAACCCATCCATGCCATTTCTTGGAGTCAAAACCGGAGTCGATGTAAGCCGATCCTTCAAAGTTAGGAAACTCTTGTTACACTCATCCGACCACATAAACTTAGTCTTCTTTTGGGTCAATTTAGTAAATAGAGATGCAATGGACGAGAATCCCTCAATGAACCTTTTATAATAACCCACTAACCCAAGGAATCTTCGAATATCTGAAGGAGTCAATTGTCTAGGCCAATTCTTTATCGCCTTGATTTTCTTCGGATCTACCTTTATACCATTACTGGACACCACACGACTTAGAAAAGTAACTTCACCCAACCAAAACTCATACTTACTAAATTTGGCGTACAACTTCTTCTAACTCAAGGTTTGCAAAACCAACCTCAAATGATCCATATACTCCCGCTCACTCCAGGAATAGATGAGAATATCATCAATGAAGACAACCACAAAACTATCAAGGAATGGCTTGAACACCCAATTCATAAGATCCATAAACATGGTCGAAGCATTAGTTATGCCAAACCACATCACTATAAACTCAAAGTGCTTATACCTTGTCCGAAAGGTCCTCTTGGAGATATCACACTCTAACCTTTAACTGATGATACCCGGAACAGAGGTCAATCTTCGAAAAATGAGTAGCCCCTTGAAGTTGGTCAAATAAGTAATCGATTCTAGGCAACATATACTTATTCTTAATGATCACATTATTCAATTGCCTATAATCGATACATGTCCGAAGAGACTCATCTTTCTTCCTCACGAATAACACCGGAGCACCCCATGGAGATATACTTGGCCTGATGAAACCCTTCTTTAACAAATCCTTCAACTGGTCCTTCAATTCCTTCAACTCAGCCAGTGGCATACAATAGGTAGGAATAAAGATAGTTTAAGTATCCGGAAGAAGATCTATGCCAAAGTCTACTTCTTTTTCAGGAGGAATACTGGGAAAGTCTTCGAGAAACATATTCGGGAACTCATTCACCACCGAAACAGACTCAAGAGTAGGTAATTCGGACTCCACATCCTTAAACATCACAATGTGATATATAAACCCCTAGGAGATCAACTTCTAGACTTTGAGGTAAGAGATAAACCGACCCTTAATAGCGGAGTCACTACCCTTTTCATTCAAGAACGGGCTCACCGGGAGGTTGGAACTTGACCTTTCTGGGTTCCGCAATCTATAGAGGCATATGATGCATGCAACTAATCCATCCTAAGAATTAAATCAAAATGATACATTTCAAGTTCCACAAGGTCACACGAAAATACCTTATGCAACACTGAAATAGATAATCAACGATAGACTTTATGTGCAATAACAGATTCAACAATGAGAGTATAAAGTGAGTGAGGATCCCTCAAAAGTTTTGGACTCAAACCAAATTTAATAGCCAACAGAGGAGTCACCAAAGACAAGTTTGCACCCAGAGCAAGCAAAGCATAAGTATCAACATTAAAGACTTTTAACGTACCAGTCACAACATCCAAAGCCTCCTCAACCTCCTGGCATGCATGAAGAGCGTATAACATGTTTTTCCTTAAGGCAACACCTAGTAGAACTCTTTGTTGGCCTTGCCCACCGTAAGCCGCCTTACCTTGACCTCTTTTAGGGTTCTTGGGAGAATTCGCAACCTTGTGATTCTTATCAGCACACCCGAAGTAAACATCCAAGTCTCTCCAAGAAGTGCTTGTGTGGGGCTTCCTACACTTGCTAAACATAGGACACCCATGACAACCACCAACTGGTGCCTTAGGAGGAGGCACCTTAGCATTAGCAACTCGAGCACCTGAACCTTGGCCTTGTTGGAAACGGCCAAAACCACCACCCCGAGAGCCGGAGAACCCACCATCAAAATAGGCCATCATAGGATCAAGAACTCCCATCCCCTTGAGTTTCTCCCCTTCGATTTGCTCAGCATATACCATAAGTCTAGAGATGTCCATATCCTGATTAAGCATGATCGTACGACATTCTTGTACATATAAGTCAGAGATGTCGAAAATGAACTTGTGAATTCTTGCACGAGGATCAGCCACAACTGCCGGGGCATGCTTGGAGAGGTTGGTTAACTTGATGGCATAATCCCTCACGCTCATATTACCCTGCCTAAGGTTGATAAACTCGATCATGTTGGCTTTCCTAATCTCAAGTGGAAATGATCCAGAAAAGCAAGCTTGAACTCTTCCCAATTAATAGCATCACCACAAACCCTTTCCATAGACCACTGAGTATGCCACACCTATACTACATCCTTCAACTGATAGGCAACTAGTTCATCCCTCTCCTCAGAAGTGACACCCATGACATTCAATACTTTGCGGATCTCATCAATGAACTCTTGAGAAATCTCATCAGCCTTAAACCCAAAGAACTCTGGAGGATTCATCCGGGTAAAATCCCTCACTCTAGCAGCCGGAGTAGAATCCCGAGAAAGATTGGCCTATCTAGTTTGAGTAGTCACCACTTGGAAAAGCATGGCAAAGGCCCTATAGAATTTACTATTAGAGATAGGCTCATCCATAGGCCCTTGAGGTGCTTGACTCTCATTAGTCGAGGCCAGTCTGGCAGGTCTACCACGAGGCATCTTCTGAAATAGAGGAAGGATACCATCAAGGTCAAGAACTAAACCAACTATTCACAGCATGACATAAGACTTAAAGAAGTGACACAATTCCTAGAACGTCATCATAGCCTCCCACTTACAGGCATAGTGCACTTCACGCCCATAAATAGGACTCTGCTTGATGTGCCATGTTGGACTTCGAGGGTCATTTACAAACTTAGGGCTTCGATTCCATCTTTTTCATGACCCGGACCTAGGGCCTAGATGTGACATGGAAAATGGGAACCCAAAGGTCTCTAAACAAGCCTCAAGATACCAAAACTCACATCATCAGTTCGAAAGCATACACAAAGTAAACACATAGTTCCACTGGACGGAAAAGTAAACACATAGTTCTATGGGGGCAATTTGGGAGTTAGAATCTTTCCATTACAACATATAGCCAAGCCATGAATCATATAACCAACTCACATAACCATAATCAAAGATAGCCAATCCATAACATAGACTTTAGTCATAACAATAGCACAAAATGTAAGAAAGTTTACAAGGTGTCCAACAATACCTCTACATAGATAGGTCGGGGGCCAAGATATTTCCTGAGCTCACCTTTAAATACATAAAGAAACGAAAGTATCGAAGGTAGATAAAGGGTGGATCGTCCTTAAAAGATAAGACTCACCACTACAAGTACACTTGGAATACGAGCTAAGCGTCAAATGGTGGATAATCAAAGTCCTTGATCCGTACATAGTGAAATCATGTAGGAAAGAGTATACGTTAGTACATTTGAATGTACTAAGTATGAGAGATGAAATGAATGAACTTACCAAAACCTGTATTTCATATTAGATGACAAGGGCACATATTATAGAAAGACATGTATAACAAGGAACGAAATAGAACAAGATATCATGAAACTAATGATGCACGAACTGTAAATGATTCTCTTATATAGTAGGGATATGACCTCACCTGACATTAGTAAGACCAAGCAAGTTATTAATTAGAATCCCGATAAGATCCCCTCATCGGCAAAAAGATGGTCTACTTGAAAAAAGTAAACCATATTTCACCTTCTGGGACCCCATCCCATTTCACATAAGCAATCTTCCTTACGGGAATATATCCCATTTTGGGTAGGAATTCCACATATAGCATATTTTACACATTATGCTTCACCTTACGGGAACCTATCCAATTTCTTATGAAGCAACCTTCCTTATGGAAACATATCCTATTTCGAATATGATTTCACACAACCTATGTTAGGCACATAGTTCTAAGAAATAGAGCACTCTCTAAATCCATCGGTGCTAAGTCGTCATCCCACAAGAATACCCATAATATACATATACATGCTTTCAAGAGATACAAGTCTTGCCAAATCATTTCAATGCACAATTGGGCTTAAAAGCCAAACGTCATTCATAATAGTTCATATATAGGTTAAAATACCAAAACCATACTTTCATAGTCGTAATACTCATGCATAGGAATAACCCATTTATATATATAGAATGGCACAAACACCTATAATGCTCAAAGAGCCATAATCAATAGAAATATGTGTGATCACATTCTTGTCATAATCAATGTCTTATCAAAATCATATCATACAACATAATTGGGCTTAAGCCATCTTATAATTTCCATAAAATCTCATGAACATGAATGCATATGCTATGAATAATGTGAGAATGACATGAGTAATTGATTTTCACTCTAAAATTAATAGCATAACATGAAATTGAAGTAAACTCATAATTAAATCCACATTTAAAATCATGTATAAATCACTCATGCTCAAGCAAGCTTTTTAAAGGGACAAGCATAATCACATATTCATAAAAATGATGAAATTCAATATTTCAAAGCATAAATCACCTTAAAATCAATAGATAAACATAACTCATTCATTATTGGAAGTTAAGGAAACATAATATTTAAAACCCCAAATTAAAGTAAGCAAACTTCGTGTAGATTTCTTGAAAATAGTTTGGGTATCCTTAATTAGAAGTAACCAAGGATCAAAACACACATACCTTTACCAAGATGATGAAATCCCTTAAGAATTTGAAGGAGAATTGAGTTCCCTACCTCCAAATGTTGAAATCCCCAAGAGTTTTTTTAAGAGTTGTTTTGAGAGAGTTTGAAATATGAGGAGTGAGTTTTTAAATGTTTAAAATAGGTTTTAGGTCTTTAGATGACCATTGAATGTTATAGGAATCCCCAAAAGACCAATAGAAATAACCAAACTTATGAAAACTCCATTAATGAATTGGATAGAATTTTTGGCCAGAGTCACCTCACTTGAGGTTACACAGGTCGTGTGGCACTCCATGGTCCGTGTGGAGTGCTCGTGATACTTCACTTAGGAAAAAATATGGAAATTAGAACTTGGCTCAACACTTAGAAAAATTTTCACTCAGGAAGCCTCACGGCCCGTACCACACCACACTATTCGTGTGGCTGGTTGTGGCACATTGCCTGACCAAAAGTGTCTATTTCAGGCCCAAGGCTATCCCCACGGTTTGTGGGATGCCACACATCCCATTTGGAATGCCCATGTGGCTTGCCTTAGAGAAATGGTGACAGCATAGCACATGAGAGCTTTACAAAAACAGGCACAACTTTTTCATCCGAACTCCACATGAGGTGAAACCAAGTGTATTGAAAAGTTAGTTCAAAGAAATTTTATTTGATAGGTTGTGGGACACCAAGTTCCTTTTGTGCTAATGGATATGACCATTTAAAGTTGACCCTTCTATCGGTACTTGTGAAAAACCTAACCAATGAAGTTCCTTTGAACTTAACTTGATGTAGAAGACCTATGATGACCTTAAACAACATAAATAAGCTTGAATTGAAGGCTTGAACGTGAACTTAGATTGAGCTTGGATGTTCCATAAGGTGTCACCATGGTCCAAAATTTTCCGAAACCAAATCTCAAGTGTCACTAAAGCTATACAAAAATCTGGGTCCTTACACAATCCTAGGTAAGCACATTGTATTTCTAATTGTATATGATTGTGTTGAAGCTTGCACAACCCCTTCGTACAAAATGTTCGCACATCTATGGGCACACGTTATACACAATAGATACATGGAGAAGAAGTCCATATTGTATTTTTTGTCCAAGTACATTGTACGCCTATATTGTTATGGATGCACATCGATGGGTATTCATTGTTAACCTCGTATTGTAGCACCACTTCAGTAATGGTTCTGTCCACACCTATTTATATGGCAATAGTATCAACCAATCCTTCAAATCCACTTGCTGTATCAAATATAATCCCTTTAATTTTGTAATCCACATAGCAACCTGTGTATGTATGCAGGTATACATAGAAACAAAAGATCGTACCCAATTAAGCAAAGACAAAAAAATTAAAAAAACCTACCAACAAAATGACAAGGGAAAATAAAAAACTTAAAAAATGACATGCCAATATAACAACACATACCATAGAAAATTCAAGAACTAAAAAACACTAAACATGACATATTTTTAAAATTTATTTCGTATCCTTTTTTACTGTTAAATTACTCATCATACATTTTGTACTTCTCATGTACTTGGTTTAACCCTTTCTCAAACTTTCTCTCTCCAAATTTATGATCTGTACTTTCAAAAAGTGAGTACTAACAAAATGAATATTATGCACTATATACAATTTGCCAATTTGCCAACAAAAAATTTTACGACGATTCCCAGGGAGCCATCTACTCTAAATACAATGCACACATTTAATACATGTGGAAATAATGTATATACTAATTGAAGGACAAATAAATATTTTTTTAAAAGAAGGAAAACAAACCTGTTGCATCCCATTTATCATCATGCCAAATCAAAATTGAGACACAATCTATAATTAAATTCAATCAAATCCAAGCTCAACATAGAGATTTTTGTATTTTATGCTTTTTTTCCTACTATATATTAGTATGAACTTGTTTATTACTCTTGATAGAAAAACTTCAAAGAAGATTCCAATGAATTTCCACAATGATGATAAGCATTAAATGAAATAGACATAAAAAGAGGTGGAATTTAATTGCCTTTCGGTTTGTTCCAACAACTTATCTAGAGATGTGAGGTCCCACATCGATAAAATGCAAGAGAGATACCGGGTATATAAGTAAAGGACTGGTCTATATACTGTGAGGCGCTTTTAGGGGTGAGATTTAAAGGGACAAATCCGTAATGTGCTAGGCCCAAAAGTGGACTATACTCCATAGTGTTAGGCCAGGTCATTACAGGTGGTACCACAACCACTCTTATGTTAGTCTTGTCGATGTGGTTAGAGTTGAACTGAGTTTAGGAGAACAGTATTGAGTCGAGGCAAATCGCAGTGTTTAGTCGAGGCGAATCTCATACAGTGGGACAAATCTCAGTGAAGATGTTGAGTCCATAGACGGGGTGTATGTAACAATCCATCTAGAGTTGAGAAGTCCTACATTGGCAAAACACAAAAGAGTTGTTGGTTATATAAGTAAAGGATTGGTCTATATACTATGAGGCGCCTTTTGGGGTGAGCCCAAGGGGACAAATTCGTGATGGGCTAGGCCCAAAAGTGGACAATACTTCACGTGTTGGGCCAGATCGTTACATTTGTACAAGAAGATTTTTGTGGGACATTGGTCATTACACTTTGTAGAAAAATAAAATATTCCAATTTTTTCCATAATCATTACATGCATTAATAAAGAGAGACACAAAAGAGAACCAATTTAATTGCATTTCATATGCAGCGTTGGTTGCTAATGTAGATGCAATTTTTTGGTACTTCCCAATAAATAAAGCTATTGTTCACACACTGTGCATTTGTTGTACCTATTTAATGTCATATGTTTGCATTTTTTTCTTTTTAAATTTTTTTTACATAGATAAAGATTTTTGTTAAAGAAAAAGTTGACATTTGATGGTAAATAATTTTTTATGACATATGAATGTAATATAACCTCTTAAAATGTATATGGAGGTTTTTTTTTTCTTGTAACAATGTAAAAGTTATATAAACAATTCAAAATCTAATGAACAAAATTATAAGGGCCCAAATTGTGGGCCAATTAAATACATTTGTACAATTTTTATTTATGTAAAAAAATAAATTATTAGACTATATTAAAATTTAAAATTAAACTAACTAAAATCTTAATATTTTAAAAATAATAGTAATTATCAAAAAGGTATTTTTAAACAAAAAATAGAAATACAAAAAGTATGAATTTTTAAAAATATTCAACCAAAATTGGGTGTCAACACCACTTTTATGGTATCAGAGCTACTCATCTTTTTATTATCTATACTATATTAAAAGCGTGAAAACCCTTAGAAATATTGATTGAACTTTTTACCCCTCATTAAAAATCTCCTCTTTAGACACAATTATCTTTTCACCATATTTTAAAACTATTCTGTTATTATTTTAATAATATTAAATGTAATAAAAATTAAACAAGGACAAGAGGGAAAATGGTTTTTTTTCTTATTTTGAGAGAAAAGGGAAACGTTAGAAAAAGGAAAACATGTTGATGGTATTTGGTTTTAAAAAAGTTATTTTTAAGGAGAAAACTGGAGGTTGGATATTTTCAAATAATAATTTAAAAAAAAAAGTATTTTTAAGGGGAGAATGTATTAATTGTTCGAAAATAGTTTACTATATTAAATAAAAGTTCTTCTTAATTTCATCACAAATTCAAATTATATAATGAAAGGTTTTGTCCTAAATATAATAAAATATTATTTTCTTTCCTTTTTGATATATAATTCTTTACTTCTATAAAAATACTTCAATTTCAACTTTTGATTCATCAATCATTCAACAATTTGGCTTGCATCTTCTTATTTTGCGATTTGTCCCGACTTCAATTTAATTCTCAGGTCTATTTATATTACACACTCAATTTCTTTGTTTCACATGTTTTTCCCTTTCTTTTTCACTTTTGAATTTAAAGAAAAAAATATTAATTGTTGTATCAACTTAACTTGTTTCATTCAAATTATATTATAGAATTTGTTTAGTTAATTGAACCTAATAAATTTCTGTTATTTAAAAACTTCCCTTATTCTATAACTAATATCTCCGTCTATTTACAAGTTTCGTCTATTTAGGTAGAGTGATACCTTAAGTAAGGTAATACTCATTCATCCAATAATTATTTTTTATATAAATATATATGTTATTCTTATTATTATTTTTTTCAACAATTTATTTTGGACAATCTTGCAATGAATTATGAGAAGAAACTTGTAAAGACCCTAAAAAGTGTCCAAAAATGTACCTCGGAAGAGCTTGGAATCGTAGTTTCCATGTATCTCAAAATTTGTGTGTTATTTCAAAAATTCGACTTCATATTCCTGTTTAGGGGGTCAAATTGCGTGGGAGATCGGTCTAACCCGAATTTTAGAGCAACCGTATCAAAATTCGAAAATCGCAAAAGACGCAATTTTTGAGGGTCAACTTTAAAGAGGCATATCTTGCAGCACACAAAGAACTGGGTGGCTCACAACCTACCAACTTAAATCCCTTTATATTATCTTTCTAACGCACTTGGTTGCATCTCATTACGAGTTTGGATGAAGGATTTATATCCATTTTTGTAGAACTTATTTGTGTGAAAATGCAAATAATAGTGAGGTTAGAACGACACTTCGTGATGCGCCCCTATTGTTTTTGGTGCCTGTTTTAATTTTTTCGGTACAAGAATTACAAGTCTTGGGCCTAAGGGTTCCCATACTTCAAAATACCTATACTTAGCCTCATTTAATTCTCATATCATCCTAAACATTCCCCAATACTCACTCAAATACTTAGACTCATATTTCACTCTAAATTCAAGTCCCAAAACTCAAGATCAATCTTAAGGATTTTATCAAGGATTTTCATTCAAGCTTCAAGTCTTTATTTCAAATTTTCTTCAAGGGTTCTCCAAAGTAAAGATATGTGGTGTTGAACCATTGGTTCCTTCCCCCCATGGTGTCTAAGTCTCCTTTTTACTAGTATTACATGATTTAAAGTTGATTTTACATGTGGGTTTTGTATACTAAGAAATTTACTGCAGAGTGATTTGAGTTCATGAAAGTATGGTTGTTTTAGCATGTCTTGAGCTTTAAATCTTGGATCTAATGTTGGATTTGATGAGGAGTTTTGATGTGTATGTCTTGAAGGTGATTTTGAGCTCGGTTACTTTGTTTTAGCCCCCGCTAAGTATCTATGTTTAGAGGTGTGGTTGGACAAGTTATGCATTATGTTTGAGCTTTGACTCATCTATGTTATTTAGGTATTAAACTCTCTCTCTCTCTTTGTGTTTCTCTCTCTCCCTTAGTCTCAATTCCCCTTGTTCATGTTTCTTATGTTGTTCTATATTGCTTCCGCAACCAACGATGTGTAATGATATGCTATTAGATTTGTTTGGGGTTCCTTTGGGTTCCCCATTCGCCAGTCACATCGAGGCCCTAGGGTTGTACCTTGACAAAGATGGTATCAGAGCACTAGGTTGATAGGTCCTTGGAGTCCAACACATCGCGTCGATTAGAGTCTTATTCATGGTTGTGTTTTGCACCACAACTATTAGTAGGAAGCTATGACAAAAGTATTCGGTTATTGGGGAAAAATCAATATATTTCTAATGTCGAATTAGGATCAACTAGGACAGAAATAAAGCATTGGGTGAAATGTTTCTCTTCTTCATAATCTATATTATGCTTTATAAGTGAGATAGGCTTTTCCCTCTAACAAATGTTCTTTGCTCTTATAGTTGATCATGACGCTTGAAAGAGAAAGGCGAAGGAAGGTAAGTTGAAGGTTTTGATTTTGATGGATTCGAGTTTCATTATTTCTTTCATTATTCTTTTGGTTTCTAGTGGGCATCTTGTGTTTCCCAAGTTGTGATGTGACCCTTTAGTGTCTATCTCTTGGTTGGGTATGTGGTTGCTAGAAAGTCCATAAGTGTTGATCCATGTTCATGTTTCATTAGGTCTAGCCTTGTGACTTGTTGGAGCTGGTGTGGTGGTTGTGATGTTATACTTGGGATGTGAAAGTTGCATGAATGTTGTGTCTTCATAGATGGCAGGGCTCATAGAGTTAGATTCCAACTCCCTAATGAACCTGTCTTAAGTGGGAGGGCGTCATGTGGTAGAAAAAGAGGTAGGTTTATTCTTGTCTTAAGGTACAATGATCTCTAAAAGTTGCCCCCATGTTCTTATTGCATAGTGTCTTGTCTTGTGATCTTGGTTGAGCTTAGCTTGATAGGTTGGAGGTCTTGCGGTGGTTTAGCTACTTGCATAGCATGCTTCCAATGAGTGTAGAACCTGTAAGGTTATTATATGATGGTTAAGGATAGATGATCTATTTGGTCAACTATAATAGGTTAGTCACTTTTCTAAGATTGATCTTTGGTCGAATTTTTCCCCAAGTGAGGATGAAGGTAGGTGATATCCCTAGGTGTCTTTTTGGATTAGCAATGAACATTATTAGTATTGATGGAGTTGTTAGTTGGCTTATGTACCAGCGATGATTGTAGGTTTGTTGAATAGGGTCTGAAAACCCTACCTTGGTATGTTTGTGATGATTTCTAGTAATGAGTATTGATTTTTTAGGGCTTGTGAATCATTTGGGGGTAGTATAGCAAGTCTTGGAAGATGAGAGGTTGTTTGCTAAATATGATGAGTGAGCATTGTGGATAGCAAGAAGGTGGTTAGAATTCTTCAAGGATTATGATATGAGTGTGCATTATTTTTTCCGGTAGAGCTAATGTTGTGGTTGGTGCCCTAGGTGGCCTAGCATGTGTTGATGAGGGTGGCAAAGAGGAGACTAGTGGGGTCCATCGGTTGGTTAGATTGGAAGTTTGGTTGAGGGAAGTTGAGAATGGTAGAATAGTGTTCTTGGTGATTTTGAATCTTCTTTGATTGAGGAGGTCTAGATTAGGCAATGCCTTGATTCCGCCTTACTAGAATTGGAAGTTTTGGGTGAGAAGATGATAGAGTGGAGGTTGTCTCCCAAGGGGAGATGGTGGTTTACGATACCAAGTGGGTTAGGTGTGTTTAAGATTGACAACTGAGTTATGATTGTGAGTCCTTATAGGGTAAAGAGGGAAGTTGGTAAGGTTGCATAAGTTTGGGTATAGCCTATAAAGAGGGGTTTGGTTAGTCTAGTTCTTCATGCTTTTATGTTGAGGGGATGGATTGGTGACTCTAGTGTTATAGAACACTTGAGGTTGTGGGTGTTATGGAGGGTAAGTTGTCTTAGGAGAAGGTCCCGATGGAGGTATTTGATGGATGAGTGGAGAAGTTAATTGATAATAATATAGTGTTCTTCAAGGCCCATTGGAAGAGTCGTTTAGTCAAAAGTGTCTCTTGGGGAGCGGGCTTGGAAAGCAATACCCATATCTCTTTCATTCTATTCGAGCTTATGATAACACTTCAATTCCTTTTATAATTCCAAGTCTCATATTTCAGCCCTCTGTATTCATATGCATTCATGTTTAAGTTGGCAAATTTATAATGATTTTTCACTTATGTTGAGATTTTTAAAATTATGTTGGAAAAGTAATGTTGCATTCTTGTTGGGGCTGATTTGTTCATGATTACTCTTCTCTTGAACATTTCTTTGACATTCGGGGATGAATGTTCCCAAGGGGGAGATAGTGTAACGACTCCAAAAAGTGTCCAAAAATGTGCCTCGGAAGTGTCCGGAATCGTATTTTCCATGTATCTCAAAATCCGTGTGTGTTTTGAAAATCTGACTTTATATTCTTGTTCAGGGGGTAAAATTTAGTGGAAAATAGGTCTAATCCGAATTCTAGAGCAACCGTATCAAAATTCAAAAATCACAAAAAATGCAATTTAGAAGGGTCAACTTTAAAGGGTAATATCTCTTAGCACACAAACAATTGGGTAGCCCACAACCTACCAACATAAAGCCCTTTGAATTAGCTTTCTAATGCGCTTGGTTTTACCTCTTCCAAGTTTGGATGAAGGATTTATGCCCATTTTCGTAGAACTCGTTTGTGTAGAAAATGCAAATTCTAGTGAGGTTAGCGCGACACTTCTGCGACGCACCTCTGTTGTTTTTTGTGCCTATTTTAATTTTTTCGTTCCAAGACTTATAAGTCTTGGGCCTAAGGGTTCCCACACTTGAAAATACCTATACTTAGCCTTATTTAACCCTCATATCATCCTAAATATTCCCCAATACTCACTCAAAACACTTAGACTCATATTTCACCCTAAATTCAAGTCCCAAAACTCGAGATCAATCTTAAGGATTTCATTCAAGCTTCAAGTCTCCATTTCCAATCTTCTTCAACGGTTCTCCAAAGTTAAGGTATGTGGTGTTGAACCATTGAGTCCTTCCACCGGTAGTGCCTAAGCCTACTTTTTACTAATATTGCATGATTTAAAGTTGATTTTATATGTGGGTTTTGTAAACTAAGAAATTTATTGCACAGTGATTTGAGTTCATGAAAGTATGGTTGTTTTAGCATGTTTTGAGCTTTAAATCTTGGGTCTAACGTTGGATTTGATGAGGGGTTTTGATGTGTATGTCTTCAGGCATTGTGAGGTGTTGATTGATGGTTTTACAATGGATTTTCTTGCATGATTTTATCTCTAAATTGCATGATCTTTTACCCTTATTACATACCCACCAAGTGTTTGATAAAATGTCCGGTTATGGTTTCTTGAGGAATTGAAGGTCCGATGCATATCTTATGAGTTGAATGGTGTTATGATGATTATATTATGATGAAATAATTATAGAATGATGATGAGATGATTGTATGCATATGATGTATAATGAGGAGAGGAAGTGTAGGTATATGATGACTTTGTGGTGATGATAGGGAAGTCTATATTAGTTGTTTTCATGGAAAAGTACCTATGGTGTCGCATGTAGATTGTTGGATTCGTATGTTTGTTGTGTTCTTGGGAAAAAGAGGAGTTCTTTCTTGATGATTTGAATGTAATGATTTGATGAGTTAGTTCTATGATTCCTACCGAAAAGGTCATGCCATAAGGTAGAGTGTTTAATGATTCCTACCGAAAAGATCATATCGTAACATACGGACACCCTACTGAAAAGGCCATGCCATGAGGTAGAATAGCTAATTATGCCTACCGAAAAGATTATATTATAAGTTATGGACATCCCATCGAAAAGGCCATGCCGTAAGGTAGAAAGACAAGAGGTTCCACTGAAAAAATTATATCGTAAGGTGTGGACATTATATTGAAAAGGCCATACCATAAGATAGAATAAATCACCGTTCCTACCCAAAAGATGATATCGTAAAGTAGGATACATTTTATACTACTTACCAAAAACACTATGTCGTACGGTAGAGATTTAGATAACACTCTCCAAAAAGGTTATGCCGTAAGCTGAGTGGGGGTCATTTGGACTATTTCATAAAGGTTAGTATAAAAGAATTTGAGTGTGTTTCTCATATTGAGTTTATATTCCTTGATCATGTTTTACTAGAATGTTTTACCTTAAGCATTGAGCATGCATGTCATATTGATGTTGTACCTATCCTTTTCTTATAATTATGCATTTCGATTATGTTGCCTATCCCTTGCTACCATTTCATTCCACATACTTAGTACATTCAAACATACTAATGCATACTCTATGCCTACATGATGTTACCATGTAGGAACAAAAGCTTCTATTGATTCTTCTCGTGCTAGATGGATTGTTCAAGTTAGCTTTTGGTGAGTCCTTCATTCCGAGGACAATGACTATTCTCTTATGTTATGTACTAAGACTCTCTTTTGTTTATTGTACACTTATGAGCATGAGGGTGAGCCCGATTGCTTTGTCTTGGCCCCATCTAAGTATCTATGTTTAGAGGTGTTGTTGGACAAGTTATTCATTATGTTTGAGCTTTGACTCATCTATGTTATTTAGGTATTAAACTCCCTCTCTCTCCCTTAGTCCCAATTTCCCTTGTTCATGTTTCTTATGTTGTTCTATATTGCTTCCGCAACAAAGGATGTGTAATGATATGCTATGAGGCTTGCTGGGTTCCTTCGGGTTCCCAATTCGTCGGTCACGTCGAGGCCCTAGGCTTGGGTCGTGACAAAATTGATCAATAAAGTTGTGTCAATTAATACCTTAAAAAGATACGATTCTTACTAGGTAATAAAACTCTTACTTATTGTCAATGGACCAGTAAAACAATATAAAAAGGGAACCAATGATGGTACTTGAAAGACTTTAACATTTGTTGATGAAGAGATAATAGGCTTTTTCTTTTTTTATATATTTTAACATTAAATATATATTTTAGTCATTAACGTTTAACTTTTTTAATAGGGCAAACAAGTTAATGCTACACCTTTTAACAATCACGTTATAAAGTGAAACAAAAATTATAACAAAGCAAAGTTTATTACATAGTCATAAATGGATGTACTGATCGTCCTAATCCTAATTTTCTATCTATACACAAAGAGATTGATGTTGGATTCAATCAATTTTCAATTGTCACTTTTTCAAACAATTTTGTTCGTGAGGGAAAAAACTTGGGTAAGTCTTTAGATTTTATCAACTATTTAATCTATATCTATATCTATAAATCTATACTCTATTGAAAGTGTGAAGACCCTTAAAAATATTGTTTGAACTATTTGCCCTTTATAAAAATACTCTACTTTAGACGAAATCATCTTTTTACTATTTTTTTATTTATTATTTAATCTTTTATTTATTTAGCTTCAAGATTCACTTTTGGATTAGAATTTATTTGTATTTAGGATTCACTTTTGATTAGGACTATTCTATGTAAATAATTAACTAAAATTTTTATTTTCAAATAATGTTTTTACTATTACTCTCAAGGAAGTTGAAAACTTTTTACTCTCATATCAAAGTGTCAACTTTTAAATTATGTTATTTGACAACATTTTTTTTAAAGAATTGTGAAAAAAGTGTATTTCAAAAAAATATTTAATGAAATATAGTTTTTCAAATTTACTTGTTTAAACAAAATATGATATGATCATTTTGATCCGGAATAAGACAAATAGAACTATACAAATTATTCATAAAATATACCCTTTACATTATGTTTAAATTAAATATATGTTTAGGATCATCCATTATTGTTTCATTTACTTAGAATTGTGTAGTATAAGTATAAAAAAAATCTTGAAGAGAGCGTTATTCTCGAATAAGGTTAACCAAGTTTGAATTTAAATTAGTTGGACTTCAATACAGATTCTGAAAATTGAATGAATAATTTAAAAAATATATATATACTCTTATGACAATATTAAAAATTTTGAGATACTAATATTATTCAATTTAATAATATTAATATGACACACACGTGCAATGCATGTATACTAAACTAGTATAATATATATCTAATATATATAAGATAGAGTTACTCATTATTACCAAATCAATAAAAAATTGTCACATGAGTCTTCTTTATTTACTTTACCTTAATAATAATATAATAATAAAGAGAGAGAGAAACACATTTACTATAAAATTTATTGCAAATGGTTGGATGTCACGACCCAAAATGGGATCATGACTATGGAGCCACTAAATTTTCAAATTCGAAGATAAAATACATTAAAAGCGGAAAAACTCTATAGACAATAACCATATCCTAGAACCTGGTGCCACGAGCATAAAGAGTATCTAATACGTAAATGAGGGAAATAAGTACATTCCAATCTTCGAATAGAAATAAAGACTATACAACTAGGATAGAATCTAATGGAAACTCAAAGCCCTTGAGTCTCACCACTAAATTAAGTATGAACCAACTATATGAGCAAATCAACTATTATATGGGTAATCCTAACGAGAATCAGCGGGCAGAAAGAAATGGGTAAGTATATAAAATATGTACCCATCAGGTTTAACTAACTAGGAATCAGAAATTTAATAAACTATGAAATAATGTAGGAACGCTTCCACCTGAAATAGGAAAACCAGTCCCGTATCAGTGCCGCCAATTTATATAGAACAACATGAATAAAGTAAATATATAATCTCAATTAAGTCAATCCCAAAATAACCATAAGTAAATACAATGGTATGGTATGCGATGCAATGCAAGGTGGAATCAAGACTGTTGCATAGCCTATCGTATAATCTTAATATATATCAACTACCTTGCCACCTAACTAGTGGTCAAGGACTCATGATAATAATCTCAATGGACCAACTATCTTAACACCTAAGTGTTCGAGGTCAAGGACTCATGATAAGAATCTCAATATTTCAATAACCTTGCCACCTAAGTCCTTTGGTCAAGGACTCATAATACTAATCTCCATTCACAACTTCTCAAAATATCATGACATGTAGTATGGGAACACATGCAATCAAGACACAATTATGGAATCAATATTTCTCTCAACAAGTACAATAATTATCAAAGTTCTTCAAGTTAGTAATTATATATTCACCCTCTTTTATACATTTTGGGATATTGTTCTCTTTAAAATTCTCTGTCACATTTTAAAAATTATCATTTCTCAATTGTAATGACCCGGATATCATATGAAGTCATTGGACCTTTAGAAATCTCATTTCGAGCAGTGATTTTGACCAAATGTGTCTCAAGAGAGACCACACGGCCAGCATGGGGTCACACAAGCCATGTGGCCTCAAATGAGACCACACTTGGCCACAAATCTTGCATGATGACCTTAGGGTAGTGTTGCAAGCGAAGACACACTTCACTAGCACCCAACACAAGTCATCTGACACTTCATGGGTCGTCTGGAGGATCTGTGGGGTGGCTTAGGCATGAAAACCCCATCATTGGGGCTAAAGGAGGCCACACGACCAGTCACACGGATCGTCTGGTGTGATATGGCCCGTTTGGCCTTTCGTGAAGCTTCTGGAGTAAAAATATTCTAAGTATGGGGTCACCGTGTCATCACTTTTTCACAAAAGTTTCCTAAGGTTGGAGAGACGAGAGCACCACATGGACTGCGTGGCTTCACATGGTTCATGAAGGGTGTCCGTTTGGTGGTTTGTACATGAAATTCTAAGTGTTGGTTCAAGATAGAATATTTTAGAAAATTTTCTAAGTGTTGTTTCACGGGCAGTCCACACGGACCATGGGCCACACGAACCATTTTCCCTCAAGTCAAATGATTTCCGGTAAATTTTTTCCTCCTATTCATTAATGGTATTTTCATAAATTTAGTTACTTCTGTTGGTCTTTTGGGAACTCCTACACTATTCTATGGTCATCTTAAGACCTAAAACCTACTTTAAACATTCCAACTCATCTCTGATAACTTGGAACTCTCTCAAAACAACTCTCAAAAGAACTCTTGGAGATTTTGACTTCGGAGCTAAGGAACTCAACTTTTCTTCAAAATTCTTTGGGGTTTCTTCATCCTAGTGAAGGTATGTGGGTTTGATCCTTGATTACCTTCCAATTAAGGAGATACAGACTATTTTCAAGCAATTTTATGAATTTCTAGTTTACTGTAAATCAGGGTTTTGAATATTATGATTCCTAAAATTTACTGATGCATGGGTAGTGTTTATTTGATGATTCTAAGGTAATCTAAACCATTATATGAGGATTTACTTTGGGTTTATAGAATATTAAATATGCATGTCCCCTTTGAGGCTTGTTTATGCATGGGTGATTATATTATGATTTTCAATATGAATTTAATTATGTTTTCACTTGTATTTCATATTATATTACTAATTTTAGATTGAATCTTATTTACCCATGTCATTCTCTCATTGTTCATAGCATATGCATTTATGTACATAGATTATTGTTGAAATTATGAAATGGGTTATGCCCAATTTTGTTATATGATATGATTTTGATAGGATATTGGTTATGACAATATTGTGATCACATATGTGTATTGATTATGGATCATTGAGAATTTTGGGTGCTTGCACCATTTTGTATATGAATGGGCTATTCCCATCCATGAAAATTATGACTTGAAAGTATGGCTTTGGCATTTGAGCCTAAGTATGAACTATTATGAAAGATGTTTGGCTTTTAAGCCTAATTGTGCAATGAAATGTTTTGGTAAGAATTGTGTCTCTTGAAAGCATGTTAATTACGTATATTATATGTATTCTTGTGGGATGACGACTTAGTACCGATGGAAGGAGGGTCCACTTTCTTTCCTCGAACTATATGTCTAGCATGGATTTTCTTTCCGAAATAGGAGGCCCATAATGAAAGATGCATGGGGTTGCTTGTGAAGAGAAGAACTAATATGATATAATATAATATGTTTTGATATGAAAATCCTATTCTAAATGGGAGGCCCGTAAGGAAGGTTGCTTCAAACGAAATGGGAAGCCCGTAAGGTGAAGCATGGTTTATCCTTGGCAAGTAAACCAACTCTTTACCGATGAGGGTAATCATCGGGATCTCAAGCAATATCCAGCTTGGTTTTACGTATGTCAATTGAGGTCTCCACTATATATATAAGCATCATTTGCACCTCATGCATCATTTGTTTCAGGACATCTTCTTATATTATACTTCTTTTTATATATCTCCCTCTATAGTATGTGCCTTTGCCACCTAACATTGATATGCAAGTTTTGGTAAGTTCATGCATTCCATATGCATACTTAGTACATTCAAACTTACTAACGCATACTCTTGCCTACACGATTTTACCATGTAGGGACCAAGGACTTTGATCATCCACCGTTTGATGCTTAGCTCGGATTCCAAGTTTAATATAGTAGTGAGTCCTATCTTCCAAGGGCGATCCACCATCTATCTACCTTTGGTACTTTTTGTTTCATTTATGTATTAAGGGTGAGTCTGGGGAATGTCTCAGCTCCTGACTCATCTATGTAGAGGCACCGTTGGACATCTTGTAAACTTCCTTCTATTTTATGTTATGTGATATGACTAATGTTCTATGATATGGGTTGGTTATCTTGATTGTCGTTGTGTGAGTTGGTTATGTGACTGATGGCTTGTTATATGTTGTGATAGAAAAATCCTAAGTCCTGAAATGCCCCCATAGAGTGAGTCCTATTTCCCCATACCGTAGTATTATGTGTTTTTTTGTGTGCACTTCTGAAATGATAATGTGAGTTTTGGTATCTTGAGGCTTGTTTTGGGACTCTCAGGTTCCCATTCGCCATATCATATCTAGGACCTAGGTCCAAGTCATGACCAAGATGGTAACAGAGCCCTAGGCTTGCAAATGATCTTCGGAGTTTGCTTATAATAATAGCTTCCAGGCTACCATTGGTATGGCCCCATTTGAGGCCTCATATGGTAGGAGGTTTAGGTCTCCGGTGGGGTGGTTTGAGTTGGGGGAGATGGCTTTGATTGTCCTTGACTTGGTAATGGAGGCTATGGAGAAAGTGAAGTTGATTAGAGAAAGGTTGAAGAGGGCACAAAGTCGCCAAAAGTCCTATTCGGATATTAGGAAGAGGGATCTTGAGTTTCAAATTGGGGATTGGGTGTTTGTGAAGGTCTCACCTATGAAGCAATTGATGAATTTTGGCAAAAAAAGGAAGCTAAGTCCCCGGTATGTAGGCCCTTATGAAGTTATTGAGAAGATTGGGAATGTGGCATATAAGGTGGAGTTACTCCCGGATTTAAGTTTTATTCACCTAGTCCTCCATGTATCCATGTTAAGGAAGATTGTTAGTGATCCTAGCACTATTGTGCTTTTAGAGGGCATTGAGGTTGAGGAGAACTTTTCTTATGAAGAGGTGCTAGTGGAGATCTTGAATAGAGAAGTGAAACGACTTCATAACAAGGAGGTGGCATTGGTAAAAGTGCTTTGGAGGAACCAACATATGGAGAGTGCTACATGGGAGGCAGAGTTGGACATGATGAAGCGATATCCCCATCTTTTCCAACCTACTCAAGCCTAAAGTATTAGGTTCTTCATTATCTAATTGGTCCCAATTCTTTCATTCTTGAGTCTCATGGCATGACACGCTTACATGTGTATTAAAATGGTTTCTATGATGTTTTGAATGATTTTAATTTGTTTCGACATGAGAATTAATGGCTTCGTGATTTTCAAACGATGAAGTATTATGCATTGTATCTTGTGTTTGAAAGTTTCATGTTCTAACTCAAGCCTTTCAAGCCTTGTTCTTGCACATTCGAGGACGAATGTTCCCAAGGAGGAGATGATGTAATGACCCCGCTATTGTACGACGTTGTTGTATCACGAGGAATCTCATTTTGGACAAAGATTTGGACCAAATATGTCTCAAGAGAGACCACATGGCCAGTGTGGGGTCACACAAGCTGTGTGGCCTCAAGTGAGATCACACTTGGCCTCAAATCTTGCGTCATGGCCTTAGGTGGTGTTGTGCACTAAGGCACACTTCACTGGCACCCTAGTCAAGTCTGTTAGCATATTGTTACATATCCTTGGTTGCGGAAGCAATAAAATAGCAATAAAGAGTAGAAATAAGGATAACCAGGGCTAAGGGACACCATTCATATCATAACAACAAAAGCTAAGAGAGAGTCAAGCTTATAACATTACATATGACATGTCCAACAACACCTTTACTAGATAAGAGCAGGGGAAAAGACAAGCAACCGAGCTCACCCTCATAGTCAACATTTACATAAAAGAAAGGTAGTTTTAGAACATAGCATGATATAATAAGCAATGTCCCCAGAATGGAGGACTCACCAACAACCTTGAGTGAAATCATACTAGCCACATGGATGGAGGTGCTCAAGTGGGGCTACGGTTTCTATATGGTGACATCATATAGGCATAGAGTATGCATTAGTACCTTTGAATGTACTAAGTATGTAGGATGCAATGCAACACATGATAAGTACCATAATCAAAATGTATAACATAGGCAATGGATAAGCATATAGCAAAATGGCATGTATGAATGATTTTGAAGTAACCCACGCTTATATAGAATATAATCCATAGGGTGACTGTAATCCATGTGTAAGTACATACCACTTTAGTGCAAATCCAAGGCCTACCACCTCCTTGGAGAGGCGCATGAGGTATAAACCCTTTCATGTGGTTGATGAGGTATAAAACCCCCAATATGGTTGATGGAGTACAAATCCCCTACGTGGTTATAAAGGCACAAAACCCTTGAGATGGTTCCATGGGCCTGCCATCTCCCGAGCGAGGCAATCGATGTACAAACGCCTCAATAAGGTTACTCGAGCCTACAACCTCCCGAGTAAGGCTTGATCATTTTCCCCACACCATAGAAATAATATCATACATATACATTACTTTCATCATCATATAATCATTCAACTCATAAGATATGCATTAGACCTTCAATTCCTCAAGATATCATCACTCGAACAGTTTATAAAACACTTGGCAGGTGTGTAATGCTAGTGTAAAACTATGCATTTCAAGTGTAGAATCATGCTAGAAAATTCAATGTAAAACCATCAATAGATACTTAGTAACTCCCTCAAGCAATATACATCAAAACCATTCATCAAATCACATGATAGACCTTAGATTCATAGCTCAAAACATGCTAAAACAACCATAATTTCATGAAACCACAACATGGTGTGTAGTGAAATTCATAATAGATAAGACGCATGAGTAAATCAACTTTAAATCATGCAATTTTAAGTAAAAGGATGCTTGGGCATCATGGGTAAAAATAACCCATGAAAGAAACCTACATACCTTAGCTTTGGAGAACAACATGATGAAGATTGGAGATGGAGACTTGAATCTTGAGTGTGAACCTTAAGATCCGAATGAGGTTTGAGACTTGAATTTAGGAGTGAAATATTTGGCTAAGTGTTTGAATGAGTATTGGGGAATATTTTGAATGATATGAGGGTGAAATATGAATAAGTATAGGTATTTTCACGTTTGAAAACACTTAGGACCAAGACTCAAAAGCCTTGGATCGGACTTGAAAAACTACCAAAAAAAATACTATAGCGCGCCCTTGGCCCGTCGCACCAGGTGCGCGAAAACCTCTCTGGAATTCAATCTTTGGGAAAAAGAAATTATGATTCGTTTGCCCTAAAATCGGGGTTAGACTCATTTCTGACTCAATTTGACCCCCTGAACAAGAATATGAGGTCAGATTTTTATATCATGCATGAATTTTGAGATATATGAAAATTACGATTTTTGGCACTTCCTAGGCGTATTTTCGGGCACTTTTTGGGGTCGTTTCAATATCTCCCCCTTGGGAACATTCGTCCTCAAATGTCAAAGAAATGTATACAAGGGTCACAAACATGACAATTTCAGCCCTTATAGAGATGCAATAATGCACTTGAACATCATTTCAAAAATCTCATCATAAGGGTAAAATCATCTTGAACTTGTCAACTTAAACACAAATGTATACAATGACATGAGGGCTGAACATAAGACTTGAGATCATATAGAGGAATTAAATCAATACCTTAGGCTTGAGTAGAGTGGAATAGCTAAGGATATATCTTTTGCATGTCCACTTCGGCTTCCCAAGTAGCACTTTCAACTTGTTGACTCCTCCAAATGGCCTTAACGGAAGCCACATCCTTGTTCCTCAACCACTTCACTTGTCTATCCAAAATCTGAATTGTAACCTATTCATAGGTCAAATTGTCTTCAACAACACCCACAACATCAAGAGACACAATAGCATTAGGATCACCCATACACTTCCTCAACATAGATACATGAAAGGCCGGATGAACCAATTCCATTTCTCTAGGCAAATCCAACTTGTAGGCCACCTTAACAATACTTTTCATTTACCTATAAGGACTCACATATCTAGGGATTAACTTTCCCTTTTTACCAAAATAGACCACACCCTTCATCGGTGACACCTTCGAATAAACCCAATCACTAACTTGGAATTTAAGGTCCCTTCTCCTTACATCGGCATAGGACTTTTGATGACTTTGGGCCGTCTTCAACCTTTCTCTAATCATCTTAACCTTCTCAAGAGCCTCCATAACCATATCTGGTCCCAGCAGAGCTACCTCACCAACCTCAAACCAGCCAACGGTGATCTACAATGTCTAGCTTAGAGAGCTTTAAAAGGAGCCATACCGATACTAGAATGATAGCTATTGTTATATGCAAACTCAATCAATGGAAGACAGTCGTCCAAACTACCCTTAAGCTCCAATACACAAGCCCTAAGCATATCCTCAAGTGTGTGGATAGTTCTTTCGGCTCGACCATCCATTTGAGGGTGAAAGACCATACTAAGCTTAACTTTTGTACCAAGACGCCTTTGAAAGGATCTCCAAAAGTGTGAAATAAATTGAGCATCATGGTCTGACATGATGGACAAAGGAACCCTATGCAACCTCACCAAGTCATGAATGCATAACCTAGCATAGTCTTCAGCACCATATGTGGTCTTAATCGGTAGAAAGTGAGCCGATTGTCATCCTATCAACCACAACCCAAATGGAATCAAAGCTCTTTCTAGTCTTGGGCAACCTAACCACAAAATCCATATTAATCACCTCCCACTTCCAAGTAGGAATCTCTATGTCTTGACTTAGGCCACCCGGCCTTTGATGTTCGGATTTAACTTGTTGATAACTATGACAGTCGGAAACAAATTTGGTAATGATCCTCTTCATACCTCCCTACCAATACACATCCCTCAAATCTCTATACATTTTGATGGAACCGGGGTATATAGAATAAGAAGAATTATGGGCCTCATCAAGGATTTTCTCCCTCAAATCGTCAACACGCACAACCTACCTTGGTACCTAAGGGCACTATCTCCCCCTTGGGAGAAAACCTCCACCTTGCCCTTTTTCTCCAAGGCCTTCAACTCTACCAAGGAGGGATCAAGATATTGCTTTGCTATCACCTCATCAACCAAGGAAGACTTAGAACCATCAATACCACCACCACCACCATTACCAACCTCTTCCAACCTAACCCCCAATCTAGCCAACCGATGCACTTCCCTAGCCACCTCTTTATCACCACCATCAACATGCGTTAGGCTACTAATAGAAATTCTACTCAAGGCATCCACCACCACATTAGACTTATCAGGATGATAGTACACACTCATATCATAATGCTTAAGAAGTTCTAGCCACCTTCTTTGTCTCAAATTGAGATCTTTTTGAGTGAAGATATATTGGAGACTCGTATGATCGGTGAACATATCCACATGCACTCCATACAAATAATGATGCCAAATTTTCAAGGCAAACATCACGGCGGCCAATTCAAGATCATGAGTAGGATAATTCGTTTCATACACTTTGAGTTTCCTAGAAACATAGGTTATCATATTACCATTTGTCATTAGAAAACAACCCAAACCAACTATAGAAGCATCATAATACACAACAAACCCCTCTAACCCATCCGGTAGTTATAATATAGGAGCGAATACAAGCTTATCTTTAATGTTTAGACACTCCTCTCACACTCCTCGGTCAACACAAATTTAGCCTTTTTTGAGTCAATTTTGTCATAGGAGAAGCAATAGAAGAGAACTCATTCACAAACCTCCGATAGTAACCCTCTAGGCCCAAGAAGCTCCTAATGTCCGATGGGGTCAATGTTCTAGGCCAATTTCTGATCACATTGGTCTTCTTAGGATCCACCTTAATACCATCCCCCGACATCACATGTCCTGGGAAGGAACCTCCCTGAACCAAAATTCACGCTTTTCATATTTAACATACAACTTTTCCTCCCTCAATCTTTGCAACACAATCCTCAAATGAGCCCTATGCTCCTCACCATGAGAATAGATCAAAATATCATCAATGAATACCACAATAAACGAATCAAGGTAACGTTTGAAGAATTTATTCATTAGATCCATGAAGATGACCAGTGCATTGGTCAATCCAAAGGACATCACCATAAATTCATAATACCTATACCTAGTCCAGAAGTTCATCTTGGGAATGTCACACTCCCTCACCTTCACTTGATGATACTCGGACTAAAGATCAATCTTAGAGAAGTGGCTAGCCCCTTGCAATTGGTCAAACAAATCATCAATTCTTGGAAGGGGATACTTATTCTTGATGGTGACCCTAATGAGTTGTTGGTAGTCAATATATATTCTAAAGGACCCATCCTTCTTCTTCACAAACAACACCGGTGTACCCTAAGGGGATTAACTAGGCCTAATAAAACCCTTCTCCATCAAGTCCCTCAATTGTTCTTTCAACTCCTTTAACTCCGCCAGGGCCATACGATAAGAGGGAATACAAATGGGTTGAGTGCGGGGAAGGAGATTTATACCAAATTCTATTTCCCTTTCAGGAGGGACATCAGGAAGGTCATTTGGAAAGACATCGAGGAACTCATTTACAATCGGAACTGACTCTATGGGAAGGACCTTGGACTCCGCATCCCTAACCCTCACAAGATGGTGAAGACACCCCTTATAGAGTAACTTACAGGCTTTAATGTAAAAGATGAACTTACCCTTAACCACCACATCATGACTCTCCCACTCAAGAAAAAGTTCATTTGGGAATTGGAACTTGACCCTACGTGTTCTACAACTAATAGAGGTATAATATGTATGCAACAAATCCATTCCAAGAATGACATCAAAATCCACCACGTCCAACTCAACAAGATCACAAGGCAATATTTTATGCAAGATGCAAATGGGACAATTTCTATAGACCTTTCTAGCAACAATACACGTACTAATAAGAGTAGATACATTATATGAATCACAAACAAGAAAGGGTCAACATCAAACTTTTTGGCACAAAGGAGGTAACAAAATAAAGAGTGGCACCCGGATCAATCAATGCACACACATCAAAATAGAAGACTTTTAACATACCAGTGATGACATCAGGAACTTCTTCAACCCCTTGCCTCCCATGGAGTGTATAAAACCAATTGTGCCTTAGGGAACTACCTTGTTGACCACCCCTCCCTATTGGAGCTGCATTAACAACTTGTAGATGAACCTTCTTTCCCTTGTTGCGATTTCGAGGGCAATCCATCACCTTATGCCCAATATCCCCATAACTATAACAAGCATTTGTATCCCTCAAGCATGGGCCACTATGACCCCGACCACATTTTGGACACCCACCATAAGGAACCACACCTCTGACACCTTGGGCCCTTCGAAAGTCATTGGCAACCCTCTTATGAGAAAACCCTTTGCCTTGATGGAACTGGCCACCCATGCGACTTTGGAACTTTCCCTCAAAATGAGCCCTCTTAGCCTCATAACCCCTTCTTTTCTTCAATTTCTCCTCCTCCATTTATTCGAATAGGTTGTCAAACATGATAAGTCTATATCACTAATCAACACGGAGGACTGTCACTCCTTACTCTCCAAGTCAGAAACACCCATCATAAATTTATTCATCCTAGATCTTGAGTCGGCTACCAAGTGTGGAGCATATATTGAAAGTTGGTTGAACTTGAGGGCATACTCCCTCAGACTAATAGACCCTTGTTTTGCTTTCATGAACTCCACCAACTTAGCTTCCCTAAGCTCAAGAGGGAAGAACCGATTAAGAAAGGACATCTTGAACTCTTCCCATAGAACCACATTATTAACTCCTTTCTCCTCCTTCCATTAATTATTCTATATTTGTGCTACCCCTTTAAGCTGGTAGGCCGTCAACTCTGCCTTATCTTACAGCCTCACACCATAATGGCAAAAATCTTATAGACCTCATCAATGAACTCTTGAGGGTCCTCACTCACCTTTGACCCAAGGAACCTTCGGGGATTCATCCTCATGAAGTCTCTCACCTGAGATTCCGATGTAGGAGCAGAGGGGCTTGGGACCCTTGGTTGGCTTGGTTAGCCACAACATGTGTAAGAAAAGTGAGAGCATCTTGAAGCTCTCTATTAGCCAGTTTTGGGTGTGCAGGCTCTTCTCTTTCTCGTGTTAGGCATGATCTTGCATAGAAAAAGACAATCATTAGGCGGAAAACCTTACATCAACTTCTATAGTACATCATAGAGTAAGAAGAAGGGAAACAATTCCTAAATGCCTCAAAAACTCTAGCTCATAGTTTTGGTGAACAACACAACCATGAACAAGACTCTAATTGACACAGTATGTTGGACTCTAAGGATCTTACATCCTAGTGCTTTGATACCAAGTTTGTTACGACCCAAACCTAGGGCCTAGACGTGACATGGCGCAAGGGGAACCCGAAAGGATCCCAAGAAAGCCTCTTAGCATATCATTACACATCCTTGGTTGCAAAAGTATTAAAATAGCAACAAAGAGTATAAATAGGGATAATCGGAGCTAAGGGACATCATTCATATCATAACAACAAAAGCCAAGATAGAGTCAAGCTTATAACATTACACATGACATGTCCAACAACTCCTCCACTATATAGAGAAGAGCAGGGCAAGAAATTGGGCTCACCCTCATAGTCAACATTTACATAAAAGAAAGGTAGTTTTAGAACATAGCATGATATCATAAGCAACGTCTTGGAATGGAAGACACTCACAAACAAGCTTGAGTGAAATCGTACTAGCCACGTAGACGGAGGTGCTCAAGCGAGGCTCCGGTTCTTACATGGTGACATCATATATACATAGAGTATGTGTTAGTACGCTTGAATATACTAAGTATGTAGGATGCAATGCAACAAGTGATAAGTACCATAATCAAAATACATAACATAGGAAATGAATAAGCATATAGTAATATGGCATGTATAAATGAAATTGAAGTAGCACATGCTTATATAGAACATAATCAATAGGGTAAACATAGTCTATGTGTAAGTAGAGACCATATTAGTGCAAATCCAAGGCCTACCACCTCCTTGGAGAGGTGCATGAGGTACTGTGGTTGATAAGGTACAAACCCACCAACGTGGTTGATGGAGTACAAACCCCCCAACGTGGTTATCAAGGTACAAATCCCTTTACATGATTGCATGGCCCTGCCACCTCCCAAGTGAGGCGATAGAGGAACAAACCTCTCAAAAAGGTTACCTGGGCCTACAACCTCCCAAGTGAGGCTTGGTTATTTTTCCCACACCATAGAATTAATATCATATAAATACATTTATTTCACCATCATATAATCATTTAACTCATAAGACATGTATTAGACCTTCAATTCCTCAATAAACCATTATCCGGACATTTTATCAAACACTTGGCGGGTGTGTAATGCTAGTGTAAAATTATGCATTTCATAGGAGGAATCATGATAGAAAATTTAATGTAAAACCATCAATAGATACTTAGTAAAACCCTCAAGAAATATACATCAAAATCCTTCATCACATCTCATAATAGACCTTATATTCATAACTTAAAACACGCAAGAATAACCATAATTTCATAAAGTGTGTGCAGTGAAATTCATAATTGATAAGTCCCATGAGTAAATCAACTTTAAATCATGTAATTTTGGGTAAAAGGAAGCTTGGGCATCATGGGTGAAAGGAACCCATGAAAGAAACCCACATACCTTAGTTTTGGAGAACAACTTGATGAAGATTGGAGATGGAGACTTGAAGCTTGAGTGTGAACCTTATGATCCGAATGACTTCTAAGACTTGAATTTAGGAGTGAAATATTTGGCTATGTGTTTGAATGAGTATTGGGGAATGTTTTGAATGATATAAGGGTGAAATATGGAGAAGTATAGGTATTTTTACATTCAGAAACACTTAGGATCAAGATTCAAAAGCTTTGTACCAGACTTTAAACACTTCCCAAATAAATATATACTATGGCGCGCCCTTGGCACGTCGTGCCAAGAGCGCGAAAACCTCTCTAGAATTTGATTTTTGTGAATAATGAAATTGTGATTCGTTTGCTTTAAAATTGGGGTTAGACCCATTCACCACTCAATTTAACCCTCTGAACAAGAATATGAAGTCAGATTTTTGATATCACGCATGAACTTTGAGATATATGGAAATTATAATTTTGGGCACTTTCGAGGTATATTTTCGGGCACATTTTGTAGTTGCTTCAGTGGACGATCCATGGGGTGGCCTAGGCTTGAAAACCCCATCATTGGGACTCTAAAGGAGGCCACATGACCAATTACATGGCTAGTGTGGTGTGAGACAACCCATTTGGCCTTTCGAGAATCTTCCGGAGTGAAAATATACTGAATATGGGGTCACTATCTCGTAACGTTTTCATGAAATTTTCCTAAATTTGGGGAGATGAGAGCACCATACGGACCATGTGGCTTCACATGGCTCGTGAAGGGTATCCGTTTGGTGGTTCATACAAAAAATTCTAAGTGTTGGTTCAAGATCAAAATTTTCAGAAATTTTTCTAAGTGTTATTTCACGGGCACTCCATATAGACCGTGCAGTGCCACACGAGCCTTTTGCCCTCAAGTCAAATGACTTCTTGTAATATTTTTCCTTCGATTCATTTATGACGTTTTTGTAAATTCAGTTATTTCTGTTGGTCTTTTGGGAACTCGTATGCTATTCTACGGTCATCTAAAGACCTAAAACCTATTTTCAACATTTAAACTCATCTCTCATAATTTGGAACTCTCTCAAAGCAACTCTCAAAAGGAATCTTGGAGATTTCAACTCGGGAGCTAGGAAACTCAATTTTTCTTCAAAAGTTTTTGGTGTTTCTTAATCTTAATGAAGTTATGTGAGTTTGATCCTTGATTACCTTCCAATCTGGGAGACCCAAACTATTTTCAAGCAATTTTACGAATTTCTAGTTTACTTTAAATCAGGGTTTTGAATATTAAGATTCTAAAATTCTATTGATGCATGGGTAGTATTTATTTGACGATTTTAAGGTGATTTAAACCATTACATGAGGATGTACTTTGGGTTTATGGAATCATAAATACGCATGTCTCCTTTAAGGCTTGTTTATACATGTGTGATTATATTATGATTTTAAATGTGGATTTAATTATATTTTCACTTGAATTTCATATTATATTATTGATTTTAGATTGAATCTTAGTTACCCATGTCATTATCTCATTTTTCATAGCATATGCATTCATGTACATGAATTATTATGGAAATTATAAAATGGGTTAAGCCCAATTTTGTTATATGATAATATTTTGATAAGATATTGGTTATGACAATATTGTGATCACATAAATGTCGATTGATTATGACTCTTTGAGCATTTTGGGTGCTTGCACCATTTCGTATATGAATGGGCTATTTCTATGGATAAACATTATGACTGTTAAAGTATGATTTTGGCATTTGAGCCTAAGTATGAACTATTATGAAAGATGTTTGACTTTTAAGCCTAATTGTGGAATGAAGTGTTTTGGTAAGACTTATGTCTCTTGAAAGCATGTATAATTCCGTATATTATAAGTATTCTTGTGGGATGATGACTTAGCACTAATGGAAGGAGGGTCCACTCTCTTTCCTCGAACTATGTGTCTAGAATAGGTTTCCTTTCTGAAATTGGAGGCCCTTGAGGAAAGAAGCCTCAAAAAGAGGGTTGCCCATAAGGAGAAGAAATGATATGATATGATACAATATCTTCTGATATGAATATCATTGTAACAGCCCACATCTTACAATACTAGTACTACTCAAATAAAACATGATATGGTTTGGTCAAATTAGCGCCCATTTTTAAAAGTTCTTGAATCTCTAATTAAAGGGCGATATGTATGTCTAACGCTGAAGAGGGTCGAGCGTAAATAAGTTTTAAGTCAAATTGAGGAGATCATGGCCTTAAATGGATTAAGATAATTGAGGTAATTGTTGGACTTAGGAAGCTAGCAGGTGAGTCACCTACTTTCTTAGCTTAAATTTGCTAGCTAAACGGAGATGAGGCTCGACGTCGAATTTGTCCAAGTCCGGTTATGAATAAGTCCATGTTAAGGGTGTAACTTTAGCCCACGTTTTAGCATCATAAATGGATAATATTTTCAGCCCAAGAAGGATGTTAAAAGGGGCCAAGTACATCACAACCCATTTGACTATTTGGGCCCAAAACGAACTAAGAGGAATTTGGAAAATGGGCAGCCAAGGCACATCAACTTTGAGACCTATTTAGGCCCAAGTGTGAGGGACAAGCTATTGTATCACCATCTTCTTAATGTGTACTAACATGTGATCAAAAGGGAAAGAGAAGGTCCACCAAAAGATCCTTTAAAAATGGCTCAAAAGTAGCCCCTTAAGTCATTTTACTTGCAACAATTTTTCAGCTTTCCAAAAAAACTCTTGTCTTCTCTTT
>JAABOM020022960.1:0-18230 GCA_011800125.2 Solanum clarkiae
AGCCTAAGTATGAATTATTATGAATGGTGTTTGGCTTTTAAGCCCAATTGTGCATTGAAATGATTTGGAAAATGACTTGCCTCTTTGAGAGTATGTGCATGCATATTATAAATATTCTTGTGGGATGACGACTTAGCTTGTTGTGTTGAGGGTCTTGGGGTAGTTTGAGCTACTTGCATACATGTTTCTACTGAGTGTAGAACCCGTAAGGTTGTAATATAATGGGTAAGGATGGTCAATCTATTTAGTCAACTACGATGAGTTAGTCATCTCTCTAAGATTTATCTTTGGTTTAGCTTTTGTCCCTAAGTGAGGATGACGGTAGGTAATATCCATAGGTGTCTTTTCGGATTAGGAGTAAGCATTATTAGTATTGATGGAGTTGCTTGGTTGACTTATGAACCGGTAATGATTGTGGGTTTCTTGATTAGGGTCTTAAAACCCTACCTTGGCATGTTTGTGGTGATTTCTAGTAAGGAAGTATTGATTTGTTTAGAACTTGTGAATCATTTGGAGGTAGTGTTGCAAGTCTTGGAGGATGAGAGGTTGTTTTCTAAATGTTGTAAGTGTGCATTGTGGGTAGTAAGAAGATGGTTAGAAGTCTTTATGAATTATGACGTGAGCGTGCATTAGTTATTTTTCTGGTAAAGCTAGTGTTGCGGTTAGTACTCTAGGTAGCCTAGCATGTGTTGTTGATGGTGGCAAGAAGGAGACTAGTAGAGTCCATCAGTCGGCTATATAGGGAGTTAGGTTGAAGGAAGTTGAGAATGGTAGTATAGGGTTCTTGATGGTTCCAAATCTTCTTGGGACAAGAAGACTAGATTAGGCAAGGCCTTGAGTCCACCTTATTCAGGGGAGATGGCAGTTATGATACCAAGTGGGTTATGTGTATTTAAGATTGACAATTGAGTTAAGGATTGTAAGTCCTTATACAGTGTAGAGGGAGGTTGGTAAAGTTGCTTAAGTTTGGGGATTGCCTTTGGTGTAGATATGGTTAATCCGGTTTGTCATGCTTCTAGGTGGATGTGATATGTTGGTGACTTTAGTGTTATACAACACTTTGAGGTTGTGGGTGTTAAGGAGGGTAATTTGACTTAAGATAAGGTCCTAGTGGAGGTGTTGGATGGATGAGTGGAGAAGTAGATTGACAACGATATAGTGTTCTTCAAGGCCCTTTGGGAAGAGACGTCTATTCGTATGTCTCTGGGTGAGTCGGAGCGGGCATAGAGGAGCAATATCTGTATCTCTTTCATTCTATTCAAGCTTATGATAACATTTCAAGTCCTTTTATGATTTCAAGTATTGCATTTCATCCCCTATGTCATTCATATGCATTCATGTTTAAGCTGGTAAGTTTGTGATAATTTTACACTTATGTTGAGATTTTGAAAAACAGTGTTTTAAATGTAATGTTCATTCATATTATGGTTGATTTGTTCATGATTACTCTTGTCTTATTCGTCTCTCATACATTCGGGGATGAATATTTCCAAGGGGGAGATATTGAAACAATCCAATAAAAAAATAAAAGTGCTCAAAAATGTGCCTCGGAAGTGCCAGGAATCTTGTTTTCCATATATCTAAAAATCCATTTGTTATTTTGATAATTTGACTTCATATTCTTTTTTAGGGGGTCAAATTTTGTGGGAAATGGGTCTAACCCAAATTTTTGAGCAACCATATCAAAATTTGAAAATCGTAAAATACGCTATTTAGGAGGGTCCACTTTGAAGGGGCATATCTCTTAGCACACAAAGAACTGGGTGGCCCATGAAGGAGTATATCTCTTAGCACACAAAGAACTGGGTGGGTCACAAACTACCAGCTGAAATATCTTTGAATTATCTTTCCAACTTACTTCGTTTCACCTCATTCCGAGTTCGGATGAAGGATTTATGCTCATTTTCGTAAAACTCGCCCGTGCAGAAAATACAATTTCCAGTGAGCAGTCCGTTTTGATCCTATTTTCTCTTGACTTCAATCTAAGACTTTTAATTGTTGGGCCTAAGGGTTTCTACACTTGAAGATATATATACTTAGCCTTATTTCACCCTCATATCATCCTAAACATTCTCCAAAACTCACTCAAACTTTTAGACTCATATTTCACCCTAAATTCAAGTCCCAAACTCAAGACCAATCTTAAGAATTTCTTCAAGGATTTCACTCAAGCTTCAAGTCTCCATTAAAATCTTCTTGAAGAATCTCTCAAAAGCTAAGGTATATGGTTTTGAACTATTGCATCCTTCCACCCATGGTGCCTAAACTCTCTTTTAATTAATATTGCATGATTTAAAGTTGATTTTACATGCGGGTCTTGTATGTTGAGAAATTTACTACATAGTGATTTTAGTTCACGAAAGTATGGTTGTTTTAGCATGTTTTAAGCTTCAAATCTTGGATCTAATGTCGGAATTGATGAGGGATTTTGATGTGAATGTCTTGGGAGTGTTGGAAGGTGTTGATTAAAGGTTTTACCACTGATTTTCCTGCATGATTTCATCTCTAAATTGTATGCTCTTTTACCCCCATTACACACCCCCAAGGTGTTTGATAAAATATCTGGTTATGTTTTCTTGAGAAATTGAAGGTTCAAAGCATGAGATATGATATGAATGATGTTATGATGATGAAATGAGATTATGTACATGATTATTCCTACATGAGGTATTGCATTTTAAAAGATCTTATGATGAATCCTATATAAAGTGTTGCACTAGACCATGCCCAATCCGGGGGGATAAGATCCCAGGTAACCATGTGAGGGTTTATACTTCACCACCTAGGATGATTGGGGTGTGACCATCATCCACCAAGTTGGGAGTTTGTACACATCAACCATGTGAGGGGTTTCTACTTCACCATCTAGGATGATTGGGGTGTGACCAATATCAACCATGTTAGGGGTTTATAACTCACCACTTAGGATGATTGGGGTGTGACCATCATCAACCAACCAAGGTTGGAAAGCTAGTTCGGTATCTTCTTCACATATGATATCTTACATGAGCATGATTTACTTAAGCATGTTTTACTTATGCATTGATCATACGTGTCATATTGCAATATTATGGCTATTTCCTGTCACTATTCATTTTGGATTATGATGCCTATGTATTGTTGTATTTCATCCCACATACTTAGTACATTCAAACGTACTAATGCATACTCTTGCTTATATGATATCACCATGTAGGGACCGGAGCTCCTATTGATTCTTCTTGTGGCTTGATGGATTATTCAAGTTAGCCTTTGATGAGTCCTCCATTCCAGGGACAAGAACTATTCTCTCACACTATATATTAAAATTCTCTTTACTTTATCATTTACTTATGACTATGAGGGTGAGCCCAATTTTGTGTCTTGGCCCTTGCCATTATCTATGTAGTAGAGGTGTTGTTGGACAAAGCTATGTATTTATGACATGAGTTGATTCTATTATCTCTTGACTCTATGTACTGACAAGTTCTCCCTTAGTCCCTTTTTCCCTTATTTCAATTCTTCAAATGTCATTTAATTGTTTTGTGACCAAGGATGTGTAATGATATGCTATGAGGCTTGTTTGGGGTTCCTTCGGGTTCCCCATTCGCTGGTCACGTCTAGGCTCTAGGCTTGGGTCATGACACTCTCTTCGAAGATACCACTCTTAGCTTCTTCCTGTGTCTATGGAAATCTTTCTGCACTTGCTACCTTTATTGGTGCACATAACCACTTTCCATAACTCTTACAATCTAACCACTTTCTTTTTGCCTGCTAACCCTCAACTTCTGTGCTCCCATATTCATTTGCATAAGACTTAGACTATTATGAAAAACTCATCATTATCTATCTATTAGCCCCGATTGACTCATTTACTAGGGATGACAAAAAATGCTTACATCAATCTAGTCCACATTAACAATTCAAAAATACTGTCTAGATTATTATAGAAGTCATAACTTAGAGCTTCACACATCTTTACAAATGATGGGTACAAATCTTAAGCCTCTCCTTATCTATTGAGCTATCCTCGTTTCACTAGGCTTACCTAAGAAGCACTTGTACCTTTCCCATAGAATCACTTTCCTTATAAATTAGCATCTTCTTACAATACAGCAAGCCTCTTAGAGAAAATCTCCGACTAAGACTATCACCCTCATGATACTATCTCCTCTTTCACACTGCTCCTCAAAAATCAAGAATAGGGTCTAGTACTAACATGTGCATCACAAACTTCCCTCGTATTATTACCAAGTTGTAACTACTAGGTAAAATTAGGAATATAGGCTTACCAAAATTTCATAGCAAATGCTCAATCAGCACATCCCCTCTTCACAATGCAGTACCACTCACCTATTCATTATATCTCATTATCTGATTAAGCTCATAACTGGATGAATCTCATGAACTCTCACTTACGAATCAAAAGCTTAATTTAGATATATCACATTTAAACCACTTTATTCCCCTATTCAACATCTATACTTTACCCTCAATATTATGAATACTACATCAACATAAACCTCCTTCTAGTCTTGAGCATGCGCTACCACATTCTGACAATAACTCTTCCTCTGTACCTCATCATGAAAATCATAGGTTACTTAGACTCACTCATCAAACTTGTGGCAATCGACTCATCACCTCATTACTTGCCTAATGGGTATATAACTCTAACTACAAGCCTCATTCAGCCATCACTCTTGCTATCTCATCCCTTTCTTTCCATCATCACCCTTCTAACTCTGAGATGATTCAATTCTACTTAGAGTTTACAAGAACTCACATCTCACTCTTAGGTGGTAACATTAAACTTTTAGAGATATAACTTTTGCTCTCATGGGTCACACTGGAAGCAAGTGTCGATAACAGAACCTGGGGTATATCTTGATCTCGCTGAAATGCACAATTCATATGAATGAAAGTGCATTCTTTTAATCTAATCAACTCAGCACACTAGTCGACTTCTATCAAGCTTGGTGTAGCCTCTACACCATTCTGATTACTTTATCATAGAGGAACTCATCGATAAGGATTTCAACATTTCTGTCTCTATCATCTTATAAATTAGACATAGTTGAAAGGTTTAAAGCAAAGCGCGAATCATCATAGGTTTCTTAGAGAATAGCTCAATCGCATTATTCAGATCATGAAAGAAGTGTAACCATTCCTAATATCCTACAGCCTCCTTCTTATGAAGTGTGGTGCATAACACACCCATAAAGACGACTCTACCAGATACGGCTTCATAGACTCTCTAGGACACTTAAACTCTGTGCTCTGATACCAAGTTTGTCATGCCCCGTGAGGGTACCCTACATGTGGCCAGCACTCAGAGAGTATTGCTAGTCCCCCAAGCGAACAACTTGGCCTTGTCATATTCGATCATTCAATATAACTCATAAAACTCAGTGGAAGACTAAAGATAAGAATGGATGATCTATAACTCAAATATCGTATTAAATAAATAAGCTAATAAGAAAGAAACTATCTCAACAAGTCTCAACATCAGTACTCAACTCTAGTTTATGAAGCCTCTATCACTATCAATTGATGTCAATGACAGACCCATGGCTACCTCAACTCAAAAGTAAAGCTAGCCTAAATCAAGACTGACTCTATAAACCTAGATGAAAATAAAACAGGATCCTCTGAAGTAAGAGAGGCTTACCAACTTAGCTGAATGCAAAGATCCTTAACAGTGCATCTATTAACGATCTATAATACTTGCCTCTGCATCATAAAATGATGCAGTCCAAAAGGGGATGTCAGTACGTGAAAAGTACAAGTATGTAAAATGACTGAATAAAATAAAAAATACGTAGAATAATATAGAAATAACATCAACTCAAAATGTACTCAATCAGAATGTCAAATATGTATCTGAAGTAAGAATAAAGAGTGCAAAAATGATCCATCAATAAATCAAACCTCAAAAATCGACTCCATCGCAACTCAATGGAACTCAACACATTGGGATTGAACTCAACTCAACTCAATGGGACTCAACTCAACTCTACTCAATGGGACATTTTGGGAGTTTCTCTTATCTAACAACAATCACTTATGAGCCAGTGATTGTACAATAATCCTGTTGATATTGCCACAACAATTTTGTACTTGCTAGGTAAAAAAACGCATATGATCCATAAGGGATCTAACCTCTACGGTGAAACGACCCCAAAAAGTGCCCAAAAATGTGCCTCGAAAGTGCCCAAAATTGTAAATTTTCATATATCTCAAAATTCTTGCGCGATATCAAAAATTTGACTTCATATTTTTATTCAAGGGCTCAAAATTAGGGGGTGAAGTGTTTAACCCCAATTTTAGATAAAATAAATAGTAATTTCAGATTTCCAAAATTTTGATTTTCAGAATCGATCTGCGACAGTGCCGCAACGTGCAGCTGTCGCAGGCTAGTGTAAATATGTCCTTCGCGATAAGTCTGCGTCATGGACCAGATGTGAACCTGTGTAAATTCTACCCATTTATTTTTCTTGTGGTCGAAGGCTTTTAAGTCTTGGGCCTAAGTGTTTCCAAACATGAAAATGCCTATACTTAACCATTTTTCACCCTCATATTTTCTCTCCTAACTAAAGACTCAAAACCCACTCCGAATCTAAGGATTTCCTCTCAAGCTTCAATTCTCTATCTCCAATCTTAATCAAGTTCATCTCCAAAGCTAAGGTGTGTGAGATTCTTTTTCATAGGTTCCTTTCCCCGTGATACCCAAGCTATCTTTACTCAAAAATTGCAGGATTTAAAGTTGATTTTTTCATGGGTCTTATCTATTATGAAAATCACTGCACAATATGTTGGGTCTATGAAATTATTACTGTTTTACTATGTTTGGGGCTATGAATCTAAGATCTATGGTGAGGATTGATGAAGGTTCTTGACGTATATTATTTGATGGTGTTACCAAGTATCTATTGAAGGCTTTATATTGATTTATCTAGCATGATTTCACTCTTGAATTGCATGATTTTACATTAGCATTACACACCCTCTAAATGTTTGATAAAATACCTGATTATGGATTCTTGAGGAATTGAAATTCCAATGTATGCCTTATGAGTTGAGTGACTATATGATGATGGAATGATGATAAAAAGGGATGAATGTGTATGATGATGAACAGAGTGTGTGTGTGTGTGTGTGTGCATTTGATATTATCTATATATAGTGTTGGGGATGACCAAGCCTAGCTTGGGGGGTTATAGGCCCAAGTAACCTATCGAGGGATTGGTACCTTGGTCGCCTAGCTCGAGGGATGGTTGGCCCAGGTAACCTTGTTGGGGGTTGGTATCCATCAACCTTGATGGGGGGTTTGTACTTCATCAACCTCATGAAGGGGATTTGTACTCCGTCAACCTCGATGGGGGGTTTGTACTCCATCAACCTCATGAAGGGGTTAGTACCTCATGCGCCTATCCAAAAGGGTGGCAGGCCTTGGATTGCACTATAATGGTCACTTCTTACATTCGTATTATGTTCTATATAAGCATTGTTTTACTTCAAGTATTATTCATACATGTCATATTGTTAGTATGCTATCTATTGTTTGTGATTATACATTTTGCCCATGATGTTTATCTCTTGTTGCATTGCATCCTACATACTTAGTACATTCAAATGTACTAACGCATATTATATGTCTACATGATGTCACTATGTAGGAACCGGTGTACCGATTGATCATCCTCCTTCACATGGCTAGTACAACTTCTATCAAGCTTATTGGTGAGTCTTCCGTTCCGGGAAAATTGCTTATGATCTATTGCTATGTATTAAGACTTTCTCTCTTTGACTTATGTATTGACTAAGAGGGTGAGCCCGGTTGCTTTGTGTTAGTCCTCACTCTTATCTATGTAGTAGAAGTATTGTTGGACATGTTATTTACCTATACTATGAGCTTGACTCTATTGACTTTTGATGTTTATGATATGTGAGTTTGTCCTTAATCCCTTGTTTACATTTAACTCTTGTTGTCATTCTAATTGCTTCCGCGACCAAGGATGTGTAATGATATGCTATGAGACTTGTTTGGGATTTCTCATTTGCTGATCACGTCTAGGCCCTAGGCTTGGGTCGTGACAAAGGTGATATCGGAGCACTAGGTTGTTAGATCTTTGAAGTCCAACCCACTATGTTGATTAGAGTTTTATTCATGGTTGTGTTGTGCACCACAACTATGAGTAGGTGGCAATAAGGCGTTTAGGAAATGTTTCCCTTCTTCATGATTCTAAGTCATGCTATAAAGTTGACTAAGTTTTACCCCCCTAATGATCATTCCTTATTATGCTAGATCATGCCTAATACAAGAGGAAGGTGAGCCCGCATGCCCGAGGAATAACCGGCCAATAGAGAGCTTAGAGATGCTCTCACCTTGCTTGCACAAGTGGTGGCTAATCAAGCCAACCAAGGGGCCCAGACCCTCTCATGCTCCTACACCGGCCTCTCGGGTAAGAGACTTCATAAGAATGAATCCCCCGAAATTCCATAGGTCAAAGGTGAGTGAGGACCCCCAAGAATTCATTGATGAGGTCTACAAAATTTTTTCCATCATGGGTGTGAGGCTGGAGGATAAGACAGAGTTGGCGGCCTACCAACTCAAAGGGATAGCACAAATATGGTACAACCAATGGAAGGATGAGAAGGGATTTGGCTATGTGGTACTTTGGGAGGAGTTCAAGGTGGCCTTCCTTAATCAATTCTTCCCCCTTGGACTTAGGGAAGCTACGTTGGTGGAATTCATGAATTTGAGACAAGGGTGCATGAGTGTGAGGGAGTATGCCCTCAAGTTTACTCAACTTTCAAAGTTTTCTCCTCACTTGATTGCCGACCCAAGATCGAGAATGAATGATTTTGTTATGGGTGTTTTCTAATTGGTTAGTGAAGAATGTCGGTCTACCATGTTGATTAGTGACATGGACTTGTCACGTTTGATGACCTATGCCGAGCAAATAGAAGAGGAGAAATTGAGGAAGAGAAGGGGGAATGAGGCCAAGAGGGCTCGTTTTGTGGGTAAATTCGAAAGCAGTAGCCGGTTCTACCAAGGCCAAAGGCCTACTCATGCATTTGATAAGAGGGTTGCATATGATCTTTCGAGGGCCCAAGGTATAAGGGATATGGCACCTATTGATGTGTGTTCAAAATATGGTAAGGGACATGGTGGCCCATGTTTGAGGAATACCGGTTCTTGTTATGATTGTGGGGAAATGGAGCATAAGGCGATAGATTGCCCTTGAAACTGCAACAAGGGAAAGGAGGTTCATCTAGAAAGTGCTAAAGTGGTCCCATAGGGGAGAGGTGGCCGACAAGATGGTGCCCCAAGGCATAATCGATTCTACGCTTTGCACGGGAGTCAAGGGGTTGATGAAGTCCCCGATGTTGTTACTAGTATATTGAAAATCTTTTACTTTGATTTATATCCATTGATTGATCCGACTGTCACTCTTTCTTTTCTCCCCCTTTGTTGCCCAAAAGCTCCATGTTGACCCTGAGTTGTTACATGAGTCATATGAAGTGTCTACTCCTATTCGTGTATCTATTGTTGCTAGAAAAGTTTATAAAAGTTGTCCTATTTGCATCTTGCATAAATTGTTGCCTTATGATCTTGTTGAATTAAACATAGTTGATTTTGATGTCATTTTTGGGATGGATTGGTTCCATGCCTACTATGCTTCTATTGATTGTAGAACCCGTAGGGTCAAATTCCAATTTCCAAATGAACCGATCCTTGAGTGGGAAAGTCAAGATATGGTGGTCAAGGGTAAGTCCATCTCTTGCATTAAATCCTGTTAGATGATCTCTGAGGGGTGTATTTACCATCTTATGAAGGTTAGGTATGTGGTGTATAAAGTCCTTCCCATAGAGTCAGTTCCAGTTATAAATGAGTTTCTTGATGTCTTCTCAAATGACCTTCCCGGTGTTCCTCTCCAAAGGGAAATAGATTTGGCATAGACTTCCTTCCCGATACTCAACCCATTGCTATTCCCCCTTATCGTATCGCCCCGGTGGAGTTGAAAGAACAATTGAGGGACTTGTTGGAGAAGGGATTTATTAGACCTATCCAATCACCTTGGGGTGCTCCGGTGTTATTTGTGAAAAAGAAGGATGGGTCCCTTAGGATGTGTATTTACCGACAACTAAATAGGGTCACCATCAAGAATAGATATCCTCTTCCAAGGATTGGTGACTTGTTTGACCAATTGTAAGGGGCTAGCCATTTCTCTAAGATTGATCTTCGGTACGTGTATCAGTAAGTGAAGGTGAGGGAGTGTGATATTCCCAAGACGGCCTTCTGGACTAGATATTGGCATTATGAGTTTGTTGTGATGTCTTTTGGGTTGACCAATGCACTGGCCATCTTCATGGACCTTATGAATAGGGCCTTTAAACCCTACCTTGTTTCCTTTGTTCTGGTCTTTATTGATGACATTTTGATCTATTCTCGTGGTATAGAGGAGCAAAGGGCTCATTTGAGGGTTGTGTTGTAAAGATTGAGGGAGGAGCAATTGTATGGTAAATATGAAAAGTGTGAATTTTGGTTGAGGGAGGTTGCTTTCCTAGGGCATGTGGTGTCGGGGGATGGTATTAAGGTGGATCCAAAGAAGACCGATGTGATAAAAAATTAGCCTAGACCATTGACCCCATCAGATATTAAAAGTTTCTTAGGCTTAGCAGGCTATTATCGGAGGTTTGTGAATGGGTTCTCTTCTATTGTTTCTCCTATGACAAAATTGACTCAAAAGAAGGCCAAGTTTGTGTGGTCCGATTAATGTGAAAGGAGTTTTCAAACATTAAAAGACAAGCTCGTGTCTGCTCCTAAATTGTCACTACTGGATGGGCTTGAGGGATTTATGGTGTATTGTATGTTTTCTGGGTTGGTTTGGGTTATGTGTTGTTACAAAATGGTAAGGCCATAGCTTATACTTCTAGACAACTCAAGGTACATGAAAGGAGCTACCCTACCCATGCTCTACAGTTAACCGTCATTGTGTTTGCATTATAGATTTGGTGTCACTACTTGTATCGGGTGCATGTTGATGTGTTCACCTATCATAAGAGCCTCCAGTATGCCTTCACTCCAAAAGATCTCAACTTGAGGAAAAGGAGGTGGGTAGAACTTCTTAAAGACTATGATATGAGTGTGCATTATCATCTAGGTAAGGAAAATGTGGTGGCAGATACTTTGAGTAGGGTGTCCATGGGTAGCCTAGCTCATGTTGATGGTAGTAAGAAGGAGATGGCTAAGGAAGTGCATCGGTTGGATAGGTTGGGGGTTAGATTAGAGGAGGTTGGTAGTGGTGATGTTGTTGTTGTTGATGATTCTAAGTCTTCTTTGGTTGATGAGATGATGTCAAAACAAGACCTTGATCCCTCCTTGTTAGAATTGAAGGCCTTGGTGAAAGAGAGAAAGGTGGAGTTTTTCTCCAAAAGGGGAGATGGTGCCCTTAGTTACCAAGGTAGGTTGTGTGTACCCTGTGTTAATGGTTTGATAGAAAAGATCCTTGATGAGGCCCATAACTCTTCTTATTCTATCCACCCCCGTTCCATCAAAATGTATAGAGACTTGAGGGATATGTATTGGTGGGGAGGAATGAAGAGCGACATTGCCAAATTCGTTTCCGGTTCTCATACATGTCAACAAGTCAAAGTCGAACATCAAAGACCGGGTGGCCTATGCCAAGACATTGAGGTTCCTACTTGGAAGTGAAAGAGATAAATATGGATTTTGTGGTTGGGTTGCCCAAGACTAGAAGGGGTTTCGATTCCATTTGGGTTGTGGTTGATAGGATGACAAAATCGGCTCACTTTCTATATATAAATATATGATATTATATCTATATAGTGTTAGGTATGACCAAGCCTAGCTTAGGGGGTTGTAGGCCTGAGTAACCTATCGAGGGTTTGGTACCTTGGTCGCCTAGCTCAGGGGGTGGTTGGCCCGGGAAACTTTGTTGGGGGTTGGTACACATTAACCTTGATGGGGGGTCTGTACTCTGTCAACCTCGATAGGGGATTTGTACTCCGTCAACCTCGGTGGAGGGTTTGTACTCAATCAACCTCATGAAGGGGTTAGTACCTCATGCGCCTATGCAAAGGAATGGTAGGCCTTGGCTTGCACTATAATGGTCACTTCTTACACTCGTATTATGTTTTATATAAGCATGGTTTTACTTCAAGTATCATTCATACATATCATATTATTAGTATGCTATCTATTGTTTGTGATTATGCATTTTGTCCATGATGTCTATCTCTTGTTGCATTGCATCCTACATACTTAGTACATTCAAACGTATTAATGCATACTTTATGCCTACATGATATCAACATGTAGGAACCGGTGTACCGATTGATCATCCTCTTCCCCGTGGCTAGTACGACTTCTATCAAGCTTGTTGGTGAGTCCTCTATTCCGAGGACATTATTTATGATCTATTGCTATTTATTAAGACTTTCTCTCTTTAACTTATGTATTGACTATGAGGGTGATCCCGGTTGCTTTGTCTTGGCCCCCGCTCTTATCTATGTAGTAGAGGTGTTGTTGGATATATTATGTACCTATGCTATGAGCTTGACTCTAGTGACTTTTGATGTTTATGATATGGGAGTTTGTCCTTAATCCCAATTCCCCTTGTTTACATTTAACTATTGTTGTCATTCTAGTTGCTTCTGCGGCTAAGGATATATAATGATATGTTATGAGGCTTACTCAGGGTTCCTTCGGGTTCCTCATTTGTAGGTCACATCTAGACCCTAAGCTTGGGTCGTGACATATAGTCCTCAATTGTTTCAAGGACTTCTCCTCAAGAAGGGACCATGCAATGTAATGGTTCAATCCTAATCCTACACTTGGCGACATAATTAATGGGCACTAGTGGGACTCACTCTTAGTCATATTATTGCTCGATACTCCTCCCAAGATTCAATAATCATAAGACTCCTCCTCATCTCAATTAGCCTTGTGGAGGCACTCATCAACTCACTTGGTCTCATGGAAACACTCATCATCTCATTAACTCAAACTCTAAAGTCCTCTATTATTTTCAAGTACTTCAACTCATCTCAATTAACTCAATTCTCAATTTAAGAACTCAAGGACTCAGATCATCATTTTTTTTGACGAAGACATTTAGACAAATTCAGGAATTCTGTTATCAAGACTAATAGGATCATCAATCTCAATTAACTCAGCCTCATACTCACATCAAGATTTTCAATCAACATGCTCAATTCAAGGCTCTAGACTCCATCCCTAAGTTTTATTCACGCATTCTTTCACAAATATCAGATAGAGTTTATACAATGTCTCATGAAAAGTATTCAACTTAAGAAATCAGTTTATGATGATCGTCAACATATGAAAATATGTGTAAAGATATAACTTTTAGAAAAATAATCAAGAAAGTATTTCAAGAAATATATATCAGGACTCATCGACTCTCAGCTCCTCTATTACCATCAATGGGGCACATGGGAGAATAATCTCATGCATTAATTTAGCCTTACATACTGGAAAATTAATATTACAATTGAAATTTGATGAATACTAGCTTTCTTCAAGAAAGTCCTCAATCTTGGTAGTTCTTTTAAAGTGAAAGAACTTGGAAGGATATTGCTTGAAGGAATTCTCTTTGATTCTTGAATTCTTGACTTAGAATCTTTATAGTTCTTGATGAAGAACAATAATTCTTGAAAAAGAAAAATCAAGAAACCCTTTCTTGGAATTCTTTAATTTATTTTCTTGAAACCCTAGGTTATGATTTAAGATTCTATTATTGATTCATGAATAAATGAAGAAATTTTGGTTGGGTAGCTTGAAATTTATGAAGAATAACTTACCTTGATAATGAATCTTGAAAGTTAACCCTAGTTTGATGATTTTCTTGATGATTCTTGATCATTTATGTTTAGTAGTGAAGGAGAGGGTTTTACTTATGAAGTGCTCATATTTTATGCATTTTGGGACCTTAAATAGACCCCCAAAGATTTTAAGATAAAAGTAACCTCAAATAAAAAGAAAGGATGTTTTGTAGGTCTAGAAAGGGTTCATGTCAGATTCACAATATCGTGTTCAAACGTGACACCTGATCCAATTATGTCAAAATGTAATACCTGATCTAACTATACTGTGTCGGAACGTGACACTCGATCCAATTATACTGTGTCGAAACATGAATACAAATAGTGTTAGAATGTGACACCCAATCTGATTATATTGTGTCGGAAAGTGACACTAAGTCCAATTATACTGTGTCGAAACATGACACCAAATCCAATTATATCATGTTAGAACGTGACACTCGCTCCAATATATATCGTATTGGAATGTGACACCCGATCCCATAATATCGTGTCGGAATGTGACACTCAATCTAATTATACTGTGTCAGAACGTGACATCCAATCCAATTATACCGTATTACAACGTGACACCTGATCCAATTATATTTAATTCATCATTTTTTATCATTACTTCCACTTTATTAATAGTATTTTTATCAAGCCTTCTTTATTCAAGACATCACTTTGATAAGATTAGTTCAAGATTATGAATTTCATGGTCTTGGGATTACGGACCAATCACAGTAATGTTTCAATTGTCCAAACCACAAAAGTAAATACATAGAATATTTTACGATAATATTCAATGTATATCAATCACTATTAAGAGTATTTCTAACACATAAAATAAACCATAACCAACCTCTAACCAAAGAATCGAAGTCAAGCTAGTTCACTACTGCATTTTCTTTCTCCAATACCTCCGAACATTTTCAATATAACAAATATAATATTCATAAGAGAACGAATTCATACACACTCATATCACTATATGTCTAACCTAAACCTAAAAACTTACGTATTCTATAATCATAATTTCTAAATCACAAGATTAAGGTTAAGTCTTAATTTCTTCAAATAATCTAACTCTAATATTATTTACATGATACTACACACCTAATATGTAATTATCCATACCAATATTTTAAAACATAAATCATATGATAACTATAGAAAAGAAATAACAATAAAAATCCTTTAGTAAAATTAAAATGGCCCAACACATTGGTATCTGGAAATTAACCTAAAAGACCTAATACATTCACCCCAAATGATTAAGTAATCATATGCCATCATTAGCCACTAAAATATTTATATATGTAAAAACCAATCCTCATCTCCCTTTTGTCATATATATAGAAATATATATGTTTTGCAATTTCATTCCCGTGCCATTTTAAACAAATTTGTACAATTTAATCTATATCAAATTTATACTATAATTTAATGCTAAACAAGTAGTGCTAAAATAAAGAAAAATACTTACCTGAAACAAAATATTATATTTCCTTTTCCTCTTGCTCATTTCTTTTTCTCTTTTTTCGTGTGTCATTTTTAGTTTTCTGCGTGCGCTTCTCATATTTTGTTTCTTTCTATTAGGCATTCACTCCTTATCTCTCTTTTTTTTATTTTTTAACTATATTTTGTTATCTATTTATTTTTTATATACTAAAGTAATAAATTCTACTACTTATTTTAATTAATTTAGGATATGTGGTATAAGGTATTACCTAAACTATCAATTTAACCCATTAGTTAATTTAATTATACAAAATTACCCCTCAACAAATTAATATTGAAAATTATCAAATAATCCAAAAGACCCATTAAAATTTACGAGATAGGTTCATTAAAATATAAGAAGCTCTATATCTCGAAACGACTTTACGGGTCGTTACACTTTCATTCGAGATACTAATATTGAACCACCTTCTATAGAGTTCATTCTTGTGGTTTAGGAGTTTGTCGATGTGTTTCCTATTGATCTTTCAGGTGTTCCTCCCGATAGGGCTATTGACTTTTCTATTAACTTAGAGCCAGGCACGAAGCCCATCTCCATCCCTCCATATCGAATGGCTCTAGCTGAGTTGAAAGAATTAAAGAAACAAAGATTTGTTGAGCAAACGGTTTATTTGTCCTAGTGTGTCACCTTGGGGTGCTCCAGTCTTGTTTGTAAAGAAGAAGGATGGGTTTATGAGGATGTGTATTGATTACAGGCATCTAAACAAAGTGACTATTAAGAACAAATATCCTCTTTTCCGTATTGATGACTTGTTTAATCAGCTTCAAGGAGCGGCTTTGTTCTCTAAGATTGACTTGAGTCCGATTATCATCAACTAAGGACTAGAGCCTCAGATATCCCTAAGACAGCTTTTCAAACTCGTTATGGCCACTGGGTTGACTAATGCCCCTACAACATTCACGAAGTTGATGAATAGGGTATTTGATCCATACTTGGATTCCTTTGTGATAGTATTTATTGATGACATCTTGGTACATTTCAAAACTAAGGTTGATCATGTTCGTCACTTACAGATGGTACTTCAGAGGTTGAGGGAGGAAAAGTTATATGCGAAGTTCCCCAAGTGTGAGTTCTTGCTTAATTTGGTGATATTCTTGGAGCATATGGTGTCCAAACAGGGGATTGGAGTGGATCCATCTAAGGTTAAGGTAGTTAGAGGTTGGACCATACCTACTTTAGCTACTGAGATTCACAACTTTATGGGGTTAGTTAGATATTATTGATGGTTTGTTTATGGTTTTACTTCCATTGCAGCTCCCTAACCAGATTAACTTAAAATAATGTAGCATTTTATTGGTTCGATGAGTGTGAGGTGAGCTTCCAAAAGCTCAAGACCTTGTGGACTTCAACTCCCATTTTGACATTACCTGAGGTATGTCTGAACTTTACAATGTATTGTGATGTTCCAGAAGTTGGTTTAGGTGGTGTGTTGATGCAAAAGGGTAAAGTGATTGTTTAAGCTTCTAGACAGTTGAAGGTTCATGATATGAACTATCTTATCCATGACTTAAAGTTGGCAACAGTGGTTTTTCTGCTTAAGTTGTGGCATCATTATGTGTATGGTGTACATTGTGAGGTCTTCACTGATCATAGGAGTCTTCAGTATATATTTAGTCAAAGGGATCTGAACTTGAGGCAGATTAGGTGGACTGAGTTGCTAAAGCACTATGACTTGACCATCTTATATCATCTAGGGAAGGATAATGTGGTGGCTGATGCCTTGAGTAGAAGGACTTCTAGTATGGGAAGTCTAGCTGCCATATGAGTTGAGGAACGATATTTGGTCATAGATGTTCGGTGTCTAGCTAATGGTCTAGTCAGACTACAACTTTCGGATGAGGGTAGTGTACTTTCATTGAGGCCCGCTCTTATTTGATAGATCAGCTTTGTGAGTGTCAACTTAAGGATGAGAAGTTATATCTCATCAAAGATAAAGTGACCAGAGGAGAGGCTAAGGAAGCAATACTTGATCCTGATGGTGCTTTGAGAATTGGAGGTAAAGTTTGTGTACTAAGGTGCATGACTTGATTAGATTAATTCTTAAGGACGCTAATTGTACTTGCTACTCTATTCACCCAGGGGCAATGAAGATGTATCATGATTTGAGTCAGCACTACTGGTGGTGTGGTATGAAGAAGGATATTTCGGAGTTTGTCGCTATGTATTTAACTTGTTAGCAAGTTGAGTGTGAGAACCAATGGCCTGGAGGAGAGTTTCAGAGGATGCCCATTCCTACATAGAAGTGGGAGCAGATCACTATAGATTTTGTGGTGGGTTTTCCCACTATTTTGGGTTGTTAGAAGAATATTATGAAAGGTATGAAGCATTATATTTAGTATTATAAAGCTTTGATTTTATTAGCTACTCTATGATATTATTATGATATTATGATGCTATGCATATAATACCTATAAGTATGATTTGAGTATTCGTTGGGATTGTGACCTAGCACCGAGAGGACCTTCATAGATAACCATTGCTCCTTAAGTATATTGCCACCATAGGATTGTCAATTAGCTAATAGATCCATATAACTTATTTTTCATGATTTACTAAAAAGGGTGGTATTCCCGTACAACATATATTAATTGAATATCGAAAAGGGAGGTGTTCCCAAAAGGTTATTATCATATGTTAACCAAAAAGGGTGGCATTCCCATACAGTATTTATGAAGTACTTTCCAAAATAGGGGAGTTTACATAAGATAAGTGTTTGGTTTACCTTGGTAAAGTAGACCACTCCTTGTCCAGTGTAGAGTGAACAACGAGATTCTAAGTCGTAGGTCCCGTGTCTCATATGTTAGTTATGGTCCCTTCCCATCTATGTATGATATGTTATCTAGCTTGATGATCCCTCGTGCATACTTTGACT
>JAABOM020022971.1:0-18230 GCA_011800125.2 Solanum clarkiae
TGTATTTGTCTAATATAAATTTTTAATATTTTAAATAATTAACTTTTATTTTTTAAAATTTAATATAACCTTGTAATTTACACTCGTGCAACCAAACAACACGCTTGTAATTACACACCGGCAAACAAACATGATAGAGCAATTGCTAGAGAGTGTAATTATAGAGTGTGTAATTACTATCCTAGTAATTACACCAATTCGAATTACCAAGTGGCTTTCCAAACATATCCTTAATCTTTTCTTTTCATGTCCCTTGTTTTAACTATTATTGCGTGTTTGATGCTATGGAATTATATATACACAATATGGTATCAAGAAAGAAGAGACAACACTATAATACAACTAATTAATACCATCAAAGTATGTATATATTCGAATGGTGTCAAAGAGGAAGAGTAGAACTTCAGTGAAAATGGTACTCAATTACTCCTTGATACCATTAGAATATATAAACTCTGATGGCATCAAGGAGAAATATGCAGTACTTCAATAAAATGATTGTCCAATTACGGCTTGATACTATCAGAGTATATATACACTTTGATGGTATTAAGGATGAAGAAGCACTCATTCAGTGAAAATACTACTCATTTACTCCCTGCTATTATTAGACTATATTATCTTTGATGAAAGCAAAGAGTAACATGTAGGGCTTTAGTAAAAAGACTACTTATTGTTTGATACTTGGAGTGTACAAATGTCATCAGATTTAGAAGTTTAATAAATAAAATTGTGAATTTAATTAGTTTAAAATTATTGTGAATTTAATAAATATGATTGTGACTTTCAAAATTTTCTTGTATTTATTTTTTAAAATGAGCTTAAACCAATAAAATACCGATAGAGTATTAATATACCGATAGAATATCACATTGAATTAAGTTTAATTCTATGTGATATCGATATAATATTAATATACCGATAAAGTATCACATAAAACTAATTCATAGTAGTGATGTTGATGTCATTCTAATATTATGCACAAAATAAGAAAGAGAGAAAGTGGAATAAGCGGGTAGATATTTTATGTTGGATCCAATTTGGATAATTTTTCCAATATAAAATAAGGTCACTCCTAGGTTAAATTCACAAATGAACTAATAAGAGCTAGTCTTTGTATTTTTTCATGACTAAAATGTTTGTTGAGGTGAAATTTTAATCTAGAACTTGGCTCAAATGTTGTTGAGGCGAAAGTTTGAGCAACATTTAATTTGAAAACAATTTTAAGCTTTCTTTGATCCAAATGTGACTTGTAAGCCTAACAAGTGACACGTGATCGCTAGTATTTTCTTTTTGAGCTAAAAACATATTTATTTCGATAACAATATCTTAACTTATATCTTTTTGAATGCACGAATGCACTACATTTATTTTTCTCCATCTCTATGAGATGCACTGACAAAGATTTAAGTTGTATGCCAAAGTGGAAGATGAAAAATGTAATAATAAAAAAAAACTCCAATAAAAGAAGAAAAATTCAAGAAAATAATAGGAGAAAGTAAAAAAAAAAACATCAACCAAGCAAACAAAGATCAAATGTGAAAATGAAGAAAATAAATTTAGAGCATAGAGCAATGCTAAGCGAGGAAATAGTCACTTTATCCCAAAAAAAAATTAATTTATCCATTCTAATCCTACATTTTATGCTGATAGCAAGTCCTACTTGATCCTATTTTCGATGTTCTCATATTATTGAATACTTACATGAGGTCTAAGCAGATGGTATCTGAATCTCATGCATTGAACACCTTTCTGAATGAGTGACTCTCAAAATTTCCTATGATCTAAATTCTTGTATTTTGTATAAATTAAGACTTTATTTTGGTAAAGGCACTTGAATCATGATGATATGAATAATTTAAACCCCTCATTTGATGCAAGATGAACATATTTTGTCAATACTTAAGTATGTTTGAGGTATCGTTTGAAATTATAGGGATTACTTCAAAGTTGACCTCAAATTTATGTGGAAATAGTTGAAGGTGATACATATGCATAATATTAATTTGGTATTGTTCGCAACAAATTTTCGTGAACGTAGAAAATTAACTGCAACCAAAATAAATAAAAGAAAAAGATAATTTTACTGATGAATCTTTAGTGAGTACAATTCCGTTGTTCTCTTGGTTCTTCTCTCTATAACACCTGGTAAAATTATCAAAATACCCCTAGAATAGAGATGTGCACATAACATGTCTTCCCATGCTCCGTTTGTGAATTCGAGACCAGATATGCAATCAGCACGAAAAATTGAGTGGGAAAATGGTCTTAATCGAATTTTAGAGAAACCGAATCAAAAAATAATTTTTCATAATTTGATGCAAAACAGTGTCGGTACGCGTCTAAGGCGCGTCCAACACTTTGTTTTTCTTAATTATTTTCAACGAGAAATTTCAGAGCGGAAATATACATGTCCGCACCCAGTCTGCAACGCGGACTAGGCATTCTAGGGATGAACTTTTGCTTTTTAATTCGAGGGGCATTCCTGTCAATTTTCAACCTCTTCTAGACTAAAAACACGATCAATTTAGGTCATTTTAATGAGTAAATAAGGTCTAAACCCCATTCTAAGTCCTTTTTTCACAACACTTGAAAGTTAGGGTTTGAGAGAGAAGAAAGAAGAACGTGAGATTGAAGAATTCAAGGAGAATTCTTGACGGGTGATTGGAGGAGCTTTATCCTAGGTATGTAAGGCTAAACGAAAGCATGAGATTATTCTCCCATGTGCCCATAAATGGTGATAGATGAGTTGAGAGTCCACAAGTCCCCATATATGTTTCTTGAAATACTTTCTTGATTATTTTCTTGAAAATTGTATCTATTATATGTATTTTCATATGTTAATGATCATCATAAACTTATTTTTCTTGAATTGAATGCTTTTCATGAGATATTGTAAAAACCCTATATGTTAACTTTTGAAAGTATAAACGAATGAACCTAGGGATGGAGTCTAGAGCCTTGACGTGAGTATGTTGATGGAAATCTTGATGTTGAGTACGAGGTTGAGTTATTTGAGCTTGATGATCCTATGAGTCTTCATAATTGAGTTCTTGAGTTTTGTCTAAACAACTTCTCCTAATTGATCATCTGAGTCTTTGAGTCCTTAAATGAGAATTGAGTTTATTGAGATAAGTTAAAGTCCCTGGAATAATAGAGGATCCCTTGAGTTTGAGTTGACGAGATGATGTGTAATGACCCGTCAGATCATTTTGAGAATTAGTCTACTTGATTTCCTAAAAGATTTATCTCATAATTTTTTGTGGGTACTTGGACTATTGGATAGCTACTACTATTTAATTTGTGGATAAGTTTGAATAATTAATATAAGTGGTGAGTTAAATATTAATTTATTTTAAAAAGGGACCTATATAACTTGACCCATGTATTAATTAGGTTAGTGAGATTTAATAGTTTTAGGAGAAAAAAATAAAAGAAAAGAAAAATCGTACTTGTGCACGAAGAAGAATGGCTGCTGCTACAAGTGAGATTTTGATCCTTTCAATTGCTACTAAAAGGTATTTACAATTCATGATTAGTATAGAATTTCCTTATGATATGTAAAGTAATGTTAATTACTATTCTTGAAACCTGTAAAGTTGAATAAGAAAGTTGAATTGGAATGTAATCGCTTCGTGTTCCGTGAAGGTGGGGACAAGGTAATAGCAACAACCATTAATTGTAACTAAAATCTTATTCTTAATCAACTATATATTAACATTTATATTTTCTCAATTATAGAAGCCTTTCTTCACTGAGTACCTTTACCCAGTGCTCTTGGTTCCTTGTCTGGTCGAACTTATTACTAGTTGCGCAGCTTCAGACCTATATATGTATAAGTATACATTTTGTATTAATACTGAAGAAATTGAAACTTGATCCTAGGCTTGAAATTTTGGGAATTGTCTATGAAATTGGTTAGCTTTCGGGTGTAAGCTAGATGTATAGTAACATGAGTATTGCTAGTTTTGAAATCTTGTTGGGAATTCTTATTTGATTAGATCGTGGTGCTTCAGATTTTATTCGAAAGGGGAAGGTGTCACGACCCAAGTCTAGGGCCTAAACGTGACCAGCGAATGGGGAACCCGAAGGAACCCCAAATAAGTCTCATAGCATATCATCCCATATCTTTGATTGCAGAAGCAATTAGAATGACGATAAGAGATGAACGTAAACAAGGGCAATTGGGACTAAGGATAAACTTCCATATCATAAACATCAAAAGACAATAGAGTCAAAGCTCATAGCATATATACATATCATGTCCAACAACACCTCTACTACATAGATAAGAGCGGGGGCCAAGACAAAGCAACCGGGCTCACCCTCATAGTCAATACAAAAGTCAAAGAGAGAAAGTCTTAATACATAGTAAGAGATCATAAGTAACGTCCCCGGAATGGAGGACTCACCAGCAAGCTTGATAGAAGTCGAACTAGCCATGTGGAGGAGGATGATGATCAAGCGGTACACTGGTTCCTCTATGGTGGCATCATGTAGGCATAGAATATGCTTTAGTATGTTTGAATGTACTAAGTATGTAGGATACAATGCAACAATAGATAGATATCATAATCAAAATGCTTAATTAGACAATAGATGAGCATATGGCAATATGTCATGAATGGAATATGCTTGAATCAAATCATACTTTCATAGAACATAACATATATGGAGGGAGTGACCATTTCTTAGTGCAATCTAAGGCTTATCACCCGCTTGGGAGGCGCATGAGGTACGAACCCCTTCATGAGGCTGTTGAGGTACTAACACCCCAATGGGTTGATGGGTACTAACCCTCAACATGGTTGATGGAGTACAAACCCCCCAACGAAGTTGATGGGTACAAATCTTCAACATGGTTGATGGATAGTCGCACCCTACCACCCGTGGTGACAGGAGTACAAACCCTCCGATAGGTTGAAGGCTACAAACCCCCAACAAGTTTGATGGATCATCTTACCCTACCACCTGTGGTGACCGGAGTACAAATCTCCCGATAATTTATCAAGGTATGAACCCCTTGACACGGTTACCCGACGCGTAACCCCGAGTAGGGCATGGTCACAAGCCAACACTATATAGAATAATATCATTTATACATTCATCCCTCTTATCATCATCTATTCATCATATCCGTACATATATTTCATCATCATTCTATTCTCATTTCATCTTCATATAACCATCATGAACATACATGCATTTCATCATCATTCTATCATCATTTAATCATCATATCATCATCATATCCATACATGAATTTCATCATCATTCTTTCATCATATATTCTTTCAACTCATAAGACAAGCATTGAGCCCTCAACTTCTCAATAAGCCATAACCGGACATTTTATCAAACACTTAGAGGGTGTGTAGTGCTAGTATAAAACCATGCAATTCAAAAGTGAAATTATGCTAGAAAGTTCAATGTGAAACCTTAAATAGATGCTTGGTAATACCCTCAAGAAAAATACATCAAAATCCTTCATCAAAGCTTACAATAGATATTAGATTCATAGTCCAAAATATGGTAAAATAGTCACAATTTCATGAACCTCAATATAATGTGCAGTGATTTTCATAATAGATAAGACCTATGAATAGTTCAAATTTAAATCATGCAATTTTGTATAAAAAGAGCTTGTGTATCATGGGTGAAAGGAACCCATGAAAGAAACCCACATATCTTAGCTTTGGAGATGAACTTGATGAAGATTAGAGAAGGAGACTTGAAGCTTGAGAGGAAATCCTTAGATTCGGAGAGGGTTTTGAGACTTGAGTCTAGGAGTAAAATTATTGTCTAAGTGTTTGAATGAGTGTTGAGGAGTGCTTAGAATGATATGAGGGTGAAAAATAGTTAAGTATAGGCATTTTTACGTTTGGGAACAATTAGGCCAATGACTTAAAATCCTTGGACCACAAAAAAAATTGGAAAGTATTTACACTGGTTCGTGTCTGGTTCGTGATGCGAACATGTCGTGGAGGCTGAATTTACACATGTCTGCGATGGAGGCGCGTCGCGGTGCCATCGCGGACAAACACTGGATAAACAAAATTGTGAAAGTTGAATTTGCTAATCGTTTGCTCTTAAATCGGGGTTAGACCTATTTTCTACTCAAAATAACCCCCTCTACAAGAATATAAGGTCAGGTTTTCGATATCGTATACGAATTTTGAGATATATGAAAATTACAATTCCGTGCACTTTCTAGGCACATTTTCGGACACTTTTTGGGGTCGTTTCAATATCTCCCCCTCGGGAACATTCATCCCTGAATGTCAAAGAAACATATTTGAGAGACATAAACATGACAATTTCATCCCACATAAGAATGCAATAATGCCCTTAAACATCATTTCAAAATCTCATCATAAGTGTAAAATCATCATGAACTTAGTCAATTTGAATATAAACATATGTAATGACATGATGGCTGAACTTAAAACTTGAGATCGTACAAAGATTTAAATCAATACCTTAGGCTTGAGTGGAGTGGAAAAGGTAAGGATATCGCTTTTGCATGTCCGTTTCGGCCTCCCAAGTAGCACTTTCAACTTGTTGATTCCTCCAAAGGACCTTAACGAAAGCAACCTCTTTGTTTCTCAATCTCTTCACTTGCCTATCCAAGATCTGAATCAAAACCTCTTCATAGGTTAAATTATCTTCAACAACACACACAATATCAAAAGGCATAATGACATTCGGATCACTCACACATTTCCTCAACATGGACACATGGAACACCGGAGAACCAAATCCATTTCTCTAGGCAATTCCAACTCATAAGCTACCTTGCCAACCCTTCTCATCACCCTTTAAGGACTCACATATCTTGGGTTCAACTTTCCCTTCTTACCAAAATGGACCACACCCTTCACGGGTGACACCTTCAAGTAAACCCAATCACCAACTTGGAATTCAAGATCCCTTCTCCTTACATCGGCATAAGACTTTTGGCGACTTTGAGTCGTCTTCAACCTTTCTCTAATCATCCTAACCTTCTCAAGAGCTTCCATAATCAAATTTGGTCCCAAAAAAGCTATCTCACCTACCTCAAATAAACCAACCAGTAATCTACAACATCTCCCATAGAGAGCCTCAAATGGAGCCAGACCGATACTAGAATGATAGCTATTTTTGTAGGCAAACTCAATCAACGGAAGATGATCATCCCAACTACCTTTAAGCTCCAACACACATGCTCTAAGTATATCCTCAAGGGTTTGTATGGTTCTCTCGGCTTGGCCATCTGTTTAAGGGTGGAAGGCCGTAGAAAGCTTAACTCTAGTACCAAGACCCCTTTCAAAGGACCTCCAAAAATGTGAAGTGAATTGTGCCCCATAATACGATATGATGGACAAAGGAAATCCATGCAACCTTTCCAAGTCATGAATGTACAACCTTGCATAATATTCAACCCCATATGTAGTTTTAACCGGTAGAAAGTGAGCCAATTTTGTCATCCTATCAACCGCAACCCAAATGGAATCAAAACACTTTCTAGTCTTGGGCAACCCAACCATAAAATCCGGAATTTATCTTTTCCCAAGTCCAAGTAGGTACCTCAATGTCTTGGGTTAGGCCACCTGACTTTTGATGTTCAACTTTGATTTGTTGACAACTATGACAACTAGAAACAAATTTGGCAATGTCCCTCTTAATGTCTCCCCACTAATACATATCTCTCAAGTCCCTATACATTTTGGTGGAACCGGAGTGGATAGAATAAGAAGAGTTATGGGCCTCATCAAGGATTATCTCCCTCAAACCATCAATACAAGGCAGACACAACCTACCTTAGTACCTAAGGGAACCATCTCCCCCTTGGGAGAAAACCTCCACCTTGCCCTATTCTACCAAGGCCTTCAATTCTAACAAGGAGGAATCAAGATCTTGCTTTTTTTTCACCTCCTCAACCAAAGAAGACCTAGAACCATCAATAATAACAACACCCCCATTACCAACCTTTTCCAACCTAACTCCCGATCTATCCAATCGATGCACCTCCCTAGCCATCTTCTTATCACCACCATCAACATGAGCTAGATACCCATAGACACCCTACTCAAAGCATCATCCACCACATTTGCTTTACTAGGATGCTAATGCACACTCATATCATAGTCCTTAAGAAGTTCTAACCATTTCCTTTGCCTCAAGTTGAGATCCTTTTGAGTGAAGACATATTGGAGGCTCTTATGATCAGTGAACACATCAACATGCACCACATACAAGTAATGACACCAAATCTTTAATGCAAACACCACGGCGGCTAACTCAAGATCATGGGTAGGGTAGTTCCTTTCATAGACTTTGAGTTGTCTAGAAGCATAAGCTATGACCTTACCATTTTGCATCAACACACAACCCAAACCAAATGGGGAAGCATCACAATACACAACAAATCCCTCAAGCCCATCCGAAAGTGACAATATAGGAGCAGCCACAAGCTTATCTTTCAAGGTTTGGAAGCTCCTCTCACATTCATTTGTCCACACAAACTTAACCTTCTTTTGAGTCAATTTTTTCGTGGGGGAAGAAATAGAAGAGAACCCATTCACGAACCTTTGATAGTAGCCCGCTAAGCCCAAAAAAATCCTAATATCCGATGGGGTCAATGATCTAGGCCAATTTCTAATCACATCGGTCTTTTTAGGATCCACCTTTATACCATCCCCCGATACCACATGCCCTAGGAAAGCAAACTCCTTCAACCAAAATTCACACTTTTCATATTTAACATACAATTTCTCCTCCCTCAATCTTTGCAACACAACCCTCAAATGATCTCTATGCTCTTCCTCACCACGAGAATAGATCAAAATATCATCAATGAACTCCACAACAAAAGAATCAAGGTAGGGTTTTAAAGACCCTATTCATTAGGTCCATAAAGATGGCCGGTGCATTAGTCAACCCAAAAGACATCACCACAAATTCATAATGCCTATATCTATTCTGGAAGGCTGTCTTGGGAATATCACACTCCCTCACTTTCACTTGATAATACCCGAACCAAAGATCAATCTTAGAGAAATGACTAGCCCCTTGCAATTGGTCAAACAAATCATTAATCCTTGGAAGAGGATACCTATTCTTGATGGTGACCCTATTGAGTTGCTGGTAGTCAATACACATCCTAAGGGATCCATCCTTCTTTTTCACAAACAACATCGGAGCACCCCAAGGTCATTGACTAGGTCTAATAAATCCCTTCTCCAACAAGTCTCTCAATTGTTCCTTCAACTCCAACTCTGTTAGGGCTATACGGTGAGGGGGAATAGAAATGGATTGAGTATCGGGGAGGAGGTCTATGCCAAAGTCTATTTCCCTTTCGGGAAGAACACCGCAAATGTCATTTGGGAACACATCAAGAAACTCATTTACAACTGGGACTGACTCTATGGGAAGGACTTTAGACTCCACATCCCTAACCCTCACAGGATGGTAAAGACACCCCTTAGAGATCAACTTACAAGCTTTAATGCAATAGATAAATCTATCGTTGACCACCACATCTTGACTTTCCCACTCAAGGACGAGTTCGTTTGGAAATTGAAATTTGACCCTACGGGTTCTACAATCAATAGAAGCATAGTATGCATGCAACCAATCCATCCTAAAAATAATATCAAAATTAATCATGTCTAACTCAACAAGACCACAAGGCAAGATTTTATGTAAGATGCAAATATGACAACTTTTATAAACTTTTCTAGTAACAATAGATGCACCAATAGGAGTAGACACCTCATATGACTCATGCAACAACTCGGGGTCAACATGGAATTTTTTGGCAACAAAGGGGGTAACAAAAGAAAGATTGTCACCCGGATCAATCAATGCATACACATCAAAGTCAAAGAAATTCGACATACAAGTAACAACATCAGGAACTTCATCAACCCCTTGCCTCCCATACAAAGCATTGAACCAGTTATGCCTTGGGGCACCATCTTGTCGGCCACCTCTCCCCAAAGGAACCACAATAGTACCTTGTGGACGAACCTCTTTACCCTTGTTGTGATTTCGAGGGCAATCCACCTTTTTATGACCCACCTCCCCACAACCAAAGCATACATTAGTATCTCTCAAATATGTGCCCTTATGACCCCTTCCACACCTAGGACACACCTCATTAGGAACCACAACCCCAACACCTTGGGCCTTTGGAAAGTTATCGACAACCTTCCTTTGAAATGCATGAGTAGACCCTTGGCCTTTATGGAACCGGCCACCCTTTTGGAACTTACCCTTAAAACGGGCCCTTTTGGCTTTATGACTCCTCCTCTTCCTCAATTTTTCTTCTTCCATTTGTTCGGCATAGGTCATCAAACGGGACAAGTCCATATCGTCGATCAACATAGCGGACCAACATTCTTCACTTACTAAATCGGACAGCCCCATCACAAATTTGTTCATTCTTAACCTTGGGTCGGCAACCAAGTAAGGAGCAAACTTTGAAAGTTTGTTGAACTTGAGGGCATATTCCCTCACACTCATTGACCCTTGTCTCAAATTCATAAATTCCACCAATTTAGATTTCCTAAGCTCAAGAGGGAAAAATCAATTAAGGAAAGCCACTTTGAACTCTTCCCAAAGCACCACATAACTGAATCCCTTCTCTTCTTTCCATTGGTTGTACCATATTTGTGCTACCCTTTTTAGTTGGTAGGCGGCTAACTCCATTTTTCTTTCGGCCTCATACCCATGATAGCCAATATCTTGTAGACCTCATCAATGAACTCTTGAGGGTCCTCATCTACCTTTGACCTATAGTATTCGGGGGGGGGGATTCATTCTCATGAAGTCTCTCAGCCGAGAAGCCGGTGTAGGAGCATGAGGGGCTTGGGACCCTTAGTTGGCTTGATTAGCCACCATTTGTGCAAGTAAGGTGAGAGCATCCCTAAGCTCTCCATTAGTGGGTTGGTCCTCAAGCGTGCGGGCTCATCTTCCCCTCGTATTAGGTATGATCTAGCATAACAAAGAACAATCATTAGGTGGAAAGCTTACTTCAACTCTATAGCACGACTTAGAACATGAAGAAGGGAAATATTTCCTAAAACGTTTCATAGCCTCCTACTCATAGTTGTGATGCACAACACAGCCATGAATAAGACTCTAATCAACGCAGTGTGTTAGACTCCGAGGATCTAACAACCTAGTGGTCTGATACCACCTTTGTCACCAACCAAGCCTAGGGCCTAGATGTGACCGGCGAATGAGGAACCTGAAGGAACCCCAAAAAATTTTCATAGCATATCATCACACATCCTTTGTCGCAGAAGCAGTTAGAATGGCAATAAGAGATGAACGTAAACAAGGGCAATTGGGACTAAGGGTAAACTTCCATATCGTAAACATCAAGAGACAACAGAGTCAAAGCTCATAACATTGACACATATCATATCCAACAACACCTCTACTATATAGATAAGAGCAGGGGCCAAGGCAAAGCAACCGGGCTCACCCTCATAGTCAATTCATAAGTCAAAGAGAGAAAGTCTTAATACATAACAAGAGATCATAGGTAACGTCCCTAGAACAGAGGACTCACCAACAAGCTTGATAGAAGTCATACTAGCCACTTATAGGAGGAGGACGATCAAGCGCTAAATCGGTTCCTACATGGTGACATCTTGTAGACATAGTGTATGCGTTAGTATGTTTAAATGTACTAAGTATGTAGGATATAATACAACAATTGATAGGTATCATAATCAAAATGCTTAATTAGGCAATAGATGAGCACATGGCAGTATGTCATGAATTGGAAGATGCTTAAATTAAATCATACTTTCATAGAACATAACATATGTGGAGGGAGTGGCCATTTCTTAGTGCAATCCAAGGTCTATCACTCTCTTGGAGAGGTGCATGAGGTACGAACCCCTTCATAAGGTTGTTGAGGTACAAACCCCCCAATGAGTTGACGGGTACAAACCCACAACATGGTTGATGGAGTAAAAACCCCCCTAACAAGGTTGATGGGTACAAACCCCCAACATGGTTGATAGATAGTCGCACCCTACCACCTGTGGTGACCGAAGTGCAAACCCCCCGATAAGTTGATAGGTACAAACCCCAAATAAGTTTGATGGATCGTCTCACGCTACCACTCATGGTGACCAGAGTACAAACCCCCGATAGGTTATTAAGGTATGAACCCCTTGACAGGATTACCCGGCGTGTAGCCCCCGAGTAGGGTATGGTCCCAAGCCAACACTATATATAACAATATCATTTATATATTTATCCCACTCATCATCATCTAGTCATCATATCCATATATACATTTTATCGTTCTTCTATTCTCATTTCATCATCATATAATCATCATGAACATACATGTATTTCATCATCATTCTATCATCATTTCATCATCATATCATCATTATAGACATACATGCATTTCATCATCATTCTTTCATCATATAGTCATCATATAGACATTCAACTCATAAGACAAGTATTGAGCCCTCAACTCCTCTATAAGCCATAACCGAACATTTTATCAAATACTTAGAGGATGTGTAGTGCAAGTATAAAATCTTAAAATTCAAGAGTAAAATCATGTTAGTAAGTTCAATGTAAATCCTTCAATAGATACTTGGTAACACCCTCAAGCAAAATACGTCAAAACCCTTAATCAAATCTTACAATATATCTTAGATTCATAGCCAAAATATGGCAAAGTAGTCACAATTTCGTGAACCTCAATATAGTGTGCAGTGATTTTCACAATAAATAAGACCCGTGAACAATTTAATTTTAAATCATGCAATTTTGAGTAAAAAGAGCTTGGGTATCATGGGTGAAAGGAACACATAAAATAAATCCACATAGCTTAACTTTGAAAATGAACTTGATGAAGATTGGAGTTGGAGACTTGAAGCTTGATAGGAAATCCTTAGATCCCGATAGGGTTTTGAGACTTGAGTCTAGGAGTAAAATATTGGCTAAGTTTTTGAATGAATATTAGGGAATGTTTTGAATGATATGAGGGTGAAAAATGGTTAAGTATAGGCATTTTCACGTTTGGGAATACTTAGGTCTAGGACTTAAAAGCCTTAGACCTCAAGAAAATAACTGGGCAGAATTTACACATGTCTTCGTCTAGTACGCAATGCAGACCTATCGTGGAGGCTGAATTTACATATATCCCCGATGGAGGTGAGTCGCGGTGCCATCATAGACAGACACTTGATAAGCAAAATTGGCGAAAATTGAAATTGCTAATCGTTTACTCTTAAATCGGGGTTAGACCCATTTTTCACTCAAAATGTCCCCTGGACAAGAATATGAAGTTGAATTTTTGATATTGCACACAAATTTTGAGATATATAGAAATTACGATTTTGGATACTTTCGAGGCACATATTCAAGAACTTTTTGGGGTCGTTTCAGAAGTCTTGAGTCTCGCAGTGAGTGTTCAATTTATTAAGGCAAGTAAATTTCTTAATGTTTGTTAGGTATATAGATTTTCGTGCTTCCTTGTGTGAGGTGTTGAGAATGATTTTGAAGTATTGAGTTAGTATTGATGTTGTACCAAAACCATATAGTTGTAAATTGTGCATTGTATTAAAATTAGTCTTTTTCTCATTATTGTGTAAACATGCCTGTTTATATTGACTTTTGTGACAAGTGTTATGTTGACTGAAAAAAGAATAAGAATTAAGAAGGAGTACCATTTTGAGGGATGTGTCGCACGCCGTGATGGATATTATATTTTGAGGGACGTGTCGCATGTCATGACAAATACTATATTTTGAGGGTCGTGTCGTACGCCGCGACAGATGTATGGACTAAAAGTCCCCCTTGGGTCCCGGACTGAGAGAAAACGGGTGTGTATCACTAGGTCAGACATGCATCATTATACTTGACATTACATTGCATTGTGTTGCACATCATTATCATTTATAACCCTGTGAGTCCTTTCTTTTGGAACTTGTGAGGGATGCGCTTGATCCTTATATTATTGATCTATAAATAGTGGTATGGTTATTGAGATATATGCTATGTATATTATGAACTGTTATTTTATGCAGGTTATAATTACGGAGGTTCGGTTGGTGAGTTAGTTACTTAATTTTGTGTTTAATAGTTCACTTGTTGGGTACCGTGTGGTTGGTACTTACCCCTCGCTTCTATATTTTTATAAGTTATGCGCTTGGATCTTTGTGATACTCTCTTCTCTTTTTTATCTGAGGCTTTCTGTGGAGATTTGTAAGGTAGCTATTTGTCATCTCAACGAGCCTCATCCTCCTATTTATGATCTTGTTCTACTTTAGAGACAAGATCATTTGAGACTTGTATTTTTCTTTCAAATCTATTAAAATACATTAGAGACTTATACATGTGACAATCAGATTTTTGGGATTTAATTAATTTGACTTATTATCCGCAGTTAAATTTTTATTTTCATTATCCTTACGCACTTTATGTTATAATTGGGTTTTAGGCTGATTTAACTTGGCGGGATAAGACGAGTGCCATCACATCCATTTTTTGGCCGTGACAGATGGTATCAGAGCCATAGGTTCATAGGTCTCACATGTACACTAGCCAAGTCTAGTAGAGTCTCAAGGATCAATATGGAGACGTCTATACTTATCTTCGAGAGTCTATGAAGATTATTAGGATAATTTCTTTTGTTTATTCTTTCTCCATGGTGCGTCGATGATTTGATGTGATTCTTATCACTTTATTTCATTTTCTTTCACTTATAGAGATGATTCGTGATTGGTTCTTTATGTGGGTTGTATTTTTCTTAAATGTTAGATCGGATACTAAAGTGTAAGTTATTTAATATAAAAATCAAAATGTTCGGCGATTAGAAAAGATTGAATAAGGTGGTGACTTGATAGTACATTTTGAGGATATTTGAGTCATAAGGTCAAACAGTGAATTGAGGGATTTTATGAATGTGTCATCCTTTTGGGGTTAGTTATCTAGCAACACATGTAGTATTGAGGTGGTATATATGATATCAGAAGTGGTTTGATAATTAAAGATGAAGTGTTAAAAAGATAGCTAGATAATGAATTATATAAATATGCAAACTACTGTTATTAAAGTCATCATAATATGTATGGATTGCTTAGATAATGATAAGAATGATGTTGTACCAATTGAGGTTAGAATCTCTATTATGATTTTCATAGATCGAGTGGATATCAAGGGGGGTCATGATACGACCATCATCATGTTACCGAAGTCTACTTGGTTAGAGTTATGAAGTGTGTTACTTTTACTAGCATTTGAATTTATGAAAAAAATTATATTACTTAAGATAGAGTCATGATGGATTGGATAATATTTTGAGCTATTTGATGGGTAGAAGTATGTGGGATAGTTTGATACTACTTTCTTGATGGGTATGATGTGTTTTAGTGCTGGATCTTTGGGTACAATTAATACATTTAGGTTGTGAGGTGTATTTGGGGATTCTGAATGAGGACTAGCGATCCATAATAAGATCCAATGGAGTGGTTCAATATCAAAATGCTAAGTGGATAATATCAAAATGGTAAGCTTGAGTAAGGAAAGTCCTAGTGAATATACTTGTGCAAAGCCAATTGAGAATTTTAGTAAGAAAATGTATAGAAAATCGAGTTAAACCTTTAAATTTGACTGATGTAATAGGTTTAGGTGTCATATCAATGACGAGGTTAACCTTAAGATGATGACAACGAATAGAAAATAATGGTAATAAGAGGTCGTGATAGATTATGAACAAGATGCAATCATATGATAAGAATTTTTTTATTGAGTGAATTTAGTATGGTAAACACAATTTGTAGGTATCAAAAGTTACGTTTGCTACTATTTGATGAGTAACATAGTCGTATGAAAAGATGTATCTTTCGAGAGGTTGAGAATTAAATTTAGAGACATGTGGTTTCATTTGTTTTACTTTAGTTATAGTGACAGTGTTACATATCATTAATCTGGATTAAGAAATTGTTACATAATATTTAAAAAAAAAATTCATATACATGCGTCTTGAATATGGTGATAAATATTTTTGTGATTTTGATTATGGTAATTAGTATATTGAAATTTTTTTTTATAAGGGATATGGTAAGGTTGATAAGAGGTGATCAACAAAGAGTTGAGATAAATGAATTCTTAAAGATCTCAAGTTATGAGCTAATACCAATAGATCAAGGAATTAGGGTACAAGTCAAAATAAAGATTCAAGTTTTCATTGTCAATCTGCACTTTTGATAGTATACTTTGCCAAGATATTTATTGGTGAGATAAGAAATAATGGATAGCAATGAGTATTCAACATTTGAAAGAACCTATATGTGGTTTGAGCCATAAATTTAATTTTTTTTTACTATTGAAAAACCTAAAGAAGTGTCTACTTAAAGTTTTGACTTAGAACATGAGGTAAAATATCATGTGTTGTTGGTCAGAGAGAATAAAGTTGATAAGTGAGTTAATGAAGGAACAAGAGTCTAATATGTTGAAGTGCTACTGAAGGAACAAGAGTCTGATATATTGAAGAGTTCAAGATATCCAAAATCTGTGTCATAGAAAGAATCTCAAAATGGTGAAGAAATAAGACCTTCCATATAAACCCTTGGTTCAGAATTGAAGTTTTTACTAATTTTTACTTTTGAGCTCAGATATGACCATGCAATACGTACTTGTTCAACATAAATTTACTATAATTTTATTAGTGACTTTTATGAAGACTGAGTTTTGATTCGAGTGACAAATAATGATGTTTGGAATATGTCATATTTTTATATTGGTCTAGATTGTTCAATTATGATAGATGACTTATGGAGGCGTTGTGATATAGAAGCTCTACATAATTATTGAGAATTTTGAGGCGGTTGAAATTACTCTGCTAATGGGACTACATAGATTATTGTGATGCATTACATAGACACTTAATGCTAAAAAGAGGTTATGTGCTTATATGCTGAATTATTAAGGTGACTGAATCTCTCTAAGTTTTTTAATGAGGTATATGATGATTTGAATGGCAATTGAAATTTGATATGTAAAAAAAAAAATTGCAAGGAATTAATGTTGAATACAATTAAATAGCTTTACCTTGATAAGAAAGTACTATCAAATTTGAAATTAGTGCTATTAGTCTTGGCATGACTTTTATCTATCATGAAATGTTTAAATGAAAAGAGAGGAAGTCATGGTTTGAAATATTTACAAGTGATAATGGTTGCTAAGAAGACTTTGATACTAGTAACAATTTGAGAGAATGGCAAATGACAATTATGGTTATGATATTCTGTTAGTATTAAGAGCGTTGTCTTTAATGCAGTACTGTGAAGAGTATATGGAGTTTGATAAATTAAGTATGTGTACGATTGTATTGGGGACAAGACAGGTTGATTGTGAGTAGTTAAAAGAAATTGAAAAAAAGAGGGATGGGGTCAGATGACTAAAACTGTTTAATAGGAGCACTACGAAAGAAATATCTTATATTGTTTGACCTTAATTTCGTGCATTCTTATGTGACTACCCACTTCATTATGGGCATGGTTTAGAGTATTACTCCCTACTTATTCTCACTCGTGTCGTCATTTTTGTAGACGGATCCTTAGTGGTGGATTGGGTGAACCAATCCTGCAATTTTCTCTTGGTAAGATAGGTTGCTTGTGCACACTTGGTTATTTTAATTATATCAGATTTAGTATTGTTTGGGATAGTTGAAATATACAAGTGGTTCTACACACACAACTTTACTTATGTGAATTTATAGAAGAGCAACCTTGAATACTTATAGTTGTCTTGCAGTCTTAATATTCATCTAATCATTGAGGTTTTGTTTTGGCTAAGTATGATTGGATGTGAGGTCGATTGGGTAAAACTCCATCTCTCTTAAAGGTTGTTTTTGGTTACTTCTACTGATATAGTGTTTCTGATAGTGTTATTACATTAGAGGTTCTATATATTTGAATGTATCATTGGCTAAGTGGGTACTAGATCATTTGTCACGACCCAATTCAGGGCCGCGACTGGTGCCGATTGGGCACCCCGACAAACACTAACTGATTTCTCAACAATCATAGCCAAAGAAAATTTTTTTCTTTTCTAAAATTTTCGGCAGAGTTTCCTTTGTTTTACTAACTAACCACACCTGCAGCGAACTCAACAGACAGCAAACGTACACACACACACACACACACACACACACACACACATATATATATATATATATATGTGGGCCGACAAGGTCACCGCTG
>JAABOM020023002.1:0-18227 GCA_011800125.2 Solanum clarkiae
TTAAATCATGAAATATTAATAAAAAGAGGGTTTAGGAACCATGGTAAAGGACCCAATGGTTCAACACCACATACCTTGACTTTGGAGAACCCTTGAAGAAGATTAGGAATGGATACTTGAAGCTTGAGTGAGATCCTTGATGAAATCCTTAAGATTGATCTTGAGTTTGGGACTTGAATCTAGGAGCAAATATTTGGCTAAGTGTTTTGGTGAGTATTGGGGAATATTCAGGGCGATTTGAGGGTGAAATAAGGCTAAGTATAGGTAAAAACATGTTTGGGAAGACTTAGGCCCAACACTTAGAAAAATCTGGAGGGACTAAGAAAAACAGTGCAGGAAATACACCTTTGCGCATCATGGAGAGATCGCAGACCCTTATTGGAGATTGCACCAGGTGAAATTTCATAATTTGATTCCATTTCTTTAAATTCAAGGTTAGACTCTTGTTACCCTAATTTGGACCCCCTAAACAAGAATATAAAGTTGAATTTTTGAAATAACTAATGGATTTTTAGATATACGAAAAATAAGATTCCGGGCACTTCCAAGGCACGTTTTTAGGCACTTTTTGGGATGGTTTTAGAAAGGGAAGTAGACTTTGTCATAGATCTTCTTCCGCATACTCAACCTATCTTATTCCTTCCTATCGTATTGCGCCAGCTAATTTGAAAGTGTTGAAGGATCAGTTGAAAGATTCGCTAGAAAAGGGTTTCATCAGGCCAAGTATATCTCCATGGGGTGCTCCGGTGTTATTTGTAAGGAAAAAAGATGGGTCTCTTCGTATGCATATCAATTGTAGGCAATTAAATAAGGTGACCATTAAAAAAAAGTATCAGTTGCCTAAAATTGATGACTTATTTGACCAACTTCAAGGGGCTACTCACTTGTTGAAGATTGATCTCCCTTTTGGATATCATTAGTTAAAGGTTAGAGAATGTGATATTCCGAAGACGGCCTTTCGGATAAGGTATGTGCACTTTGAGTTTGTAGTGATGTTGTTCGGCCTAACAAATGCTCCGACTGTGTCTATGGACCTGATGAATCAGGTTTTCAAGCCATTCCTTGATAGTTTTGTGGTTATCTTGGTTGATGGTATTCTCATTTATTCCTAGAGCGAGCGAGAGCATATGGATCATTTGAGGGTGGTTTTGCAAACCTTGAGAGAGAAAACGTTGTATGCCAAATTTAGCAAATGTGAGTTTTGGTTGGCTGAAGTTGCTTTTCTGGGTTATGTGGTGTCCGGTGATGGTACAAAGGTGGACTCGAAGAAGACCGAGGCGGTAAAGAATTGGCCTAGACCGTTGAGTCCTTCGAACATTCGAAGCTTCCTAAGGTTAGCGAGTTATTATAGAAGGTTCGTTGAGGGGTTCTCATCTATTACATCTCCATTTACTAAGTTGACTCAAAAAAAGACTAAGTTTTATGGTCGTACCAGTGTGAGAGGAGTTTCCAAACTTTGAAGGATCAACTTACATCGGCTCCGTTTTGACTCTGCCAAATGGTTTGGATGGGTTCGTGGTATATGGTGATGCCTCTCGAATTGGATTAGGTTGTGTATTTATGCAACATGGTAAAGTGATATCTTATGCATCAAGGCAATTGAAGGTGCATGAGTGTAATTACCCAACTCATGACCTTGAGTTAGCGGCGGTGGTCTTTACTTTGATAATTTGGAGGCACTATTTGTATGGGATACATGTTAATGTTTTCACCGATCATAAGAGCTTGCAATATATGTTCACTCAAAGGAACCTTAACTTGAGACAAAGGAGATGGTTGGAACTCTCACAAGATTACGATATGAGTGTTCTAGTCACAGTGACAAGGCGAGTGTGGTAGCCTATGCTCTTAGTAGGCTCTCTATGGGAAGTATGGAACATGTTGAGGAGGGGAACAAGGAGCTGGCAAGGGATGTTCACCGTTTTGCTAGATTAGGTGTTAGAGTGGCCGATTCCGATGATGGTAGTATGCATGTTCTAAATGGGGCTGAATCCTCTGTATTACTGATGTGAAAGCTAAGCAAGATTTAGATCCATCCTTAGTTGAATTGAAGAAGTTGGTTGCCAAAAATAATATCGAGGTTTTCTCCCAAGGGGGAGATGGAGTACTTCGGTATCAAGACCGGTTATGTGTTCTGGATGTAGATGACCTTAAGAAGGTGATCATGAATGAAGCCAATAATTCTCATTATTGTATTCACCTGGGGTCTACTAAGATGTATCGGGATTTGAAGGAGGTGTATTGGTGGCATGATATGAAGAAAGACATAGCCAAGTTTGTATCCAAGTGCCCAAATTGTTAACTAGTGAAGGTGGAGCATCAAAGGCCCGGTTGGTTGGCTCAAGACATTGGGATTCCTACTTTAAATTGGGAAGACATAAATATGGACTTTGTGGTTTGGTTACCTCGGACTCGGAAACAATTTGACTCCATTTTGGTTATCGTCGACTGGATAACTAAATTGGCTCATTTTCTATCAGTTAAAACTATGTTTGATGCTGAAGATTATGCAAAATTATACATTCAAGAGTTAATAAGATTGCATGGAGTGCCTAGGTCTATCATATCTAATCGGGGTACCCAATGTACTTCACACTTTTGGAGATCTTTTTTAAAAGGGACTTGGTACTATGGTCAAATTGAGCACCACTTTTCATCCTCAAATCGATGAGCAAGCCAAGAGGATAATTCAAACCTTGGAGGATATGTTGAGGGCTTGTGTGTTGGAGTTCAAGGGCATTTGGGATGACCATCTTCCATTTGTCGAGTTTGCTTAAAATAATAGTTTCCATGCTAGCATTGGTATGGCCCCATTTGAGGCCTTGTATGGTAGGAGGTGTAGGTCTCCGATGGGATGGTTTAAGTTGGGGGAGGTGGCTTTGATTGGCCTAGACTTAGTAATAGAGGCTATGGAAAAAGTGAAGTTGATTAGAGAGAGGTTGAAGATGGCGCAAAGTCACCAAAAGTCCTATTCAGATGTTAGGAAGAGGGATCTTGAATTCCACGTTGGGGATTGAATGTTTGTGAAAGTCTCATCTATGAAGGGAGTAACGCGTTTTGGCAAAAAGGGGAAGCTAAGTCTCCGATATGTAGGCCCTTATAAAGTTATTGAGCGGATTGGGAATGTGGCGTATAAGGTGGAGTTACCCCTGGATTTGAGTTCTATTCACCCGATTTTTCATGTGTCCATGTTGAGAAAGATGGTTGGTAATCTTAGCACTATTGTACCTTTGGAGGATATTGAGGTGGAAGAGAACTTGTCTTATGAGGAAGCGCCGATAGATATTTTGGATAGACAAGTTAAATGACTTCGTAACAAGGACGTGACATCAGTGAAGGTGCTCTGGAGAAACCAACATGTGGAGTGTGCTACATGAGAGGTGGAGTTGGACATGATGAAGCTATATCCCTATCTTTTCCAATATACTCAAGCCTTAGGTATTAGGTTCTTTCTTATCTAATTGGTCCCAACTCTTTCATTCTTGAGTCTTATGGCATTACACGCTTACATGTACATTAAAATGATTTTTATGATGTTTTGAATGATTTTAATTCGTTTCAACATGAGATTTAATGGCTTTATGATTTTCAAATGATGAACTATGAATGGTATATTGTGTTTGGACGTTTGTTGTTGTATTCAAGCCTTATTCTTACATATTCGAGGACGAATGTTCCCACGGGAGAGATAATGTAATGACCTGGATATCATACGACATTGTTGGACCTTGAGAAATCTCATTTGGGGAAAAATATGGACCAATTGTGTCTCAAGAGAGACCACACGACTAGTGTGAGGTCACACGAGCCGTGTAGCCTCAAGTGAGACCACACTTGGCCTCAAATCTTGAATATTGGCCTTGGTGTGGAGTTGCAAGCTAAGGCACACCTCATTGGAACCCCACACGAGCTGTGCGACAGTTCACGGATCATGTGGAGGAACCTTGGAGTGGCCTAAGCTTGAAAACCCTATAATTAGGGCTAAGTGAGGTGCCACGCCTAATCACGCGGGTCGGTGGCATGGGGCGGGCCGTGTGGCCCTCCGTGAAGACTTTAGAGTGAAAATATTCTAAGTATAGAATCACTATCTCGTACTTTCCATGAAATTTCCTAAGTTTGGGGATACGGGAGCACCACACGAACTGTGTGGCTTCACACGGCTCATGAAAGGTGTCCATTGGGTGGGCTCATGCGAAAAATTCTAAGTGTTAGTTCAAGATTGATATTTCCAGAAAATTTTCTAATTGTTGTTTCATGGGCACTTCACACGGACCATGGAGTGCCACACGGGCCATTTGGCCTCAAGTGAGATGACTTCCGAAAATTTTCCCTCCGACTCATTAATGGCATGTTCGTAAATTTGGTTATTTCTATTGGCCTTTTGGGGATTCCTATGCTATTTCATGGTCATCTAAAGACTTAAAACCTATTTCAAACATTTAAAAATCATTCCTCACATTTGAAATTCTCTCAAAACAACTCTCAAAAGCGCTTTTTGAGATTTCAACATTTGAGCTTGGGAACTCAACTCTTCTTCAAATTTCTTAGGGGTGTCTCCGTTTTGGTAAAGGTAAGTGGGTTTTAGTCCTTGATTTCCTGTCAATCAAGGAGACCCAAATTATTTTCAAGAAATCTACCTGAATTTTGCTTACTTTAAATTGGGGTTTTAAAATATTTTAATTCCTTAAATTCCAATCATGAATGGGTTATGTTTATCTATGGATTCAAAGATGAATTAAGCTTTGAAATATTAAAATACATTGTTATTAAGAATATTTGAATGTGCATGGTCCTTAAATGTTTGAATCTAAGCATGTGTGATTATATTATGATTTCAAATGAGGATTTAACTATGTTTTCACTTGAATCTCTTATTATATTGATGGTTTTAGATTGAATCTCAATTACCTAGGTCATTCTCACATCATTCATAGCATATGAATTCATGTTCATGAGAATTTCTGGAAATTATGTTATGGGTTAAGCTCAAATTTTGTTCTGTGATATGATTTTGATAAGATATTGGTTATGACGATATTGTGATCATATATATGTCTATGATTGTGGCTCTTGGAAAATTTTAGGTGCTTGCTCCATTCCGATTATGTGAATGAGCTATTCCTGTACATACGTATTATGACTATAAGTTATGTTTTGGCATCTGAGCTTAAGTATAGATTATTGTGAAAGGTGTTTGGCTTTTAAGTCCCATTTGTGCATTGAAACATTTTGGTAAGACTTACACCCCTTTTGAAAGTATGTATAGCTATGTGTACTATAAATATTCTTGTGGGATGATGACTTAGCACCAATGGAATGAGGGTTCTCTCTCCTTCTTCGAACTATGTGCCAGTATAGGTTCCTTTCCGAAATGGGGATACCCGTAAGGAAAGTTGTCTCCGAAATGGGGGGTTCTCATAAGGAAAAGAAACTACGTGATATGATATGGTGTGCTACATGTGAAAATTCTATTCGAAATAGGGGTTCCCATAAGGAAGGTTACTTCATATAAAATGGGGGTGCACGTAAGGTGAAGTATGGTTTACTTTTTGCAAGTAGACCACCTCTTTACCGATGAGGGGATTTTATCGGGATTCCAAGTAATAACTCGCTTGGTCTTACTCATGTTGGTTGAGGTCACATCCTCACTATATATGAACATCATTTGCATTTCATGCATCACGAATTTCATAGCTTCTTGTTATACTCATCCCTTGCTATACATATCTCTTTCTATGTTATTGCCCTTGTCATCTAACATGGAAATGCAGGTTATTAGTAAGTTCATGCATTGTATCCCATATACTTAGTACATTCGAACATACTAATGCATACTCTTGCCTACATGATTTCACCATATAGGAACCGAGGACTTTGATCATCCACCGTTTGACGCTTAGCTTGGATTCCAGTTTATTTCTAGTGGTAAGTCCTATCTTCCAAGGAAGACCCACCATCTATCTACCTTTGATACTTTCATTTCTTTATGTATTGAAGGTGATCTCGAGGAATGTCTTGGCCCCCGATCCAGCTATGTAGAGGCATTGTTGGATACCTTGTAAACCTCCTTACGTTTTATGCTATGTGTTATGATTTAAGTCTATGGTGTGAGTTGGTTATCTTTGACTATCGTTATGTGAGTTGGTTATGTGATTTATGGCTTGGCTATATGTTGTGAGGAAAGATCCTAAGTCCCGAACTTCCCCTATAGAGTGACTCCTTCCCCCCTCCCCTCTATGTGTTTACTTTGTGTATGCTTCTGAACCAATGCTGCGAGTTTTGGTACTTGAGGATTGTTTAGGGACTCTCAGGTTCCCATTCGTCGTGTCACATCTAGGCCCTAGGTCTGGATCGTGACATTTGCCCTTGGATCCTACACCATGAATGGAGCATACTTGGAGAGCTTAGTAAACTTGGTAGAATACTCTCTCACACTCATGTGTCCTTACTTAAGGTTTATGAACTCTTGCATTTTGGTCTCCCTAAACTCCAATGGAAAGTGCCGAACCAAAAATGCCACCGTGAACTCTTCCTAACTAACTCGACCCGCTTCCTCACCTCTTTCTTCAACCTATTGATCATGATAAACCTTCTCCACCCCTTTCAATTGATCGGCCACAAGCTTGTCCTTCTCCTTTGATGGTACACCCATGATTGCTACAATTCTATAAGCCTCATCAAGAAACTCATTTGGGTCTTCATCAACTTTTGATCCATGAAACTCCAGCGGTTTCAGCTTCATAAAATCATGAACTTTTGTAGTTGGAGTAGGTGCTTGTGGAGCAATAACAACCTTTTTATTAGCTAAATTGGCCAAAGCTTTAGCCAACATGGTGAAACCATTCCTAAGCTCTGGATGAGAAACATTCTCTTCTTTTTGCTCAAGAGCGGCTTGATATTCGACCTCACCCCTTGACAAATAATCTCTTCTCGGTGGCATTGACTAGAAATGACAAAGAGGGCATAATTATTTAGAGGAATAGGCTTAGATACGTCTAATGGCATAACATAAATCATATGTCTCATACCCTCCTATTCATAGATGTGGCAGGCTTTATACCCTTGAATGAGACTCTACTCGGCGCGGTGTGTTGAATTTCGAAGGACCATTTACAAATCTAGCTCTGATACCAAGCTTGTCATAATCTAATCCTACGACATAGGTGTAACATGATGAATGGAAAACCCAAAGATAATCAAAATAAGCCTCTTAGCATATCATCTACACATCCTTGGTTGCAGAATACAAAACAAGCATCAACAAATAATTCTAAGAAAATAGGGGCTTTGGACTCATGCAATAAGGATGAATATGGGAGAGGGATTTGCATGAATCACATAGCAAGTAATTTACTATTGGGGAGGGGGGGAGGGGGATAAGTATGACTCAAGCTATGGGGAAGTAGGGACTTAGGAATTCCATCACTTTCCATCAACATCAATAACAATACATGGAATCATTTAGGCGATAAAGACTAAAGGATAAGTCTTTATAAAAGTTCAACATCTCATAATAGGTATATACTATAGCATAGTATCCAACAACACCTCTAAAATATGAGTAGGACGAGGGCTAATACAACTTCTGGGTTCTCCCTCAATGTACCAAGTAAAAAATGAAATAAAGTCTCAACATAAACAAGATAGACATTGGATATAGTCCCCAAAAGGGAGGACTCACTACAATAACAATCTTCATTAATCAAATCTAGCCATGTGCAGGAGGATGAATAGAAGCCCCGGTCCCTACATGGTTAGATCATATTGGCAAAAGTATGCATTAATATTTGGAATGTACTAGTATATGGGATGCAATACAATAATAGATAATAAACTTCACAACAAAATGCATAATCATATACAATAGAATATAATCTCAATATGTCATGCACGAGGATGCTTGGATAAAATTATTCATAAGAGATAAACATAACACCTTATCATCATACAATGTAGAAGGTAGACCATAACTAACATATAAGATCAAATGATCTATTACTTGGAATCCAACATAACCCCCTAGGGGAGACTACTTTCCATGTAGAATTTCATCATATTCGGATATGCATCATTAATAAACATTATGGCTTAGGTCGATCCACTAGCCTCGCCTACAAGGGCTACTATAATGGCACATAATTAATGAGACAAGGGGTTGCTACTAGGATTCTCTTATCGAATTCCACCTTAATGCCCCATTCGGTGCTAAGTCATTCCCACAGAATATATTTGAAAACATATGCATAATTATAATCATTCATAAGCTTTGGAAGCAAAACATCTTCATCATCATGTCTAAAGTGTAGCTCATCTAAATAGTTAGATTTAATATTTGAGAATGATCCTTATTATATGAAATCTATCTTTTGGTGAGCATTGTCCTTTCACCATTGTTATCATTCATAAGAGGGATTCAAATATCATTACTTTCATAAACTTTAGTAATTGGACTCTCATATTAGAAATCATTCGTCATTTGAAACTTTGATATGACAATTGGGTAGCTTTCATGCATGCAAGTTCAAATCATGGAACTCAAGAGGATTATGCATGAAAGTAGTAAAATTTATCCCACCACAATCATACACATCACCTTTGAACTTTAATGATAGAATCATACAATTCATCTCATAAAACCATCAATTTTTAAATAACTCATAGGGTAATATAACTTTTACAACGTTGTAATCATAATATAGCTTCATAATTGAAAATCCTTGAAATCAATTTAAGCACTCTCATGCAATAAATGAAGAATCTCGATATAATTTATGCTTAATTGAAAGAATAGATGATAGTCATAAGGAATTAATATTGAAACTTAAAGGAATTTATAAAATAGGTTTTGAGACTTCAATGGGTGAAAGAGCCCATGAATGAAGAAACCCACACATCTTTGATCCTTGAAGCTTGAAGAAGAAAACTTGTGGAACTTTGAGAAATTCTTTTAGAAGCTTTGTCTTCAATGCGAGAAGCTTGATCCCCAAGAAATTAGAGAGAACTTAGTGGAGAATTTTACAGAGATGCTTGAGAGGATTTGATAGTATTTAAAGAGAGAATTAGGGCCTAAAATAAGAGAATTTTCATGTACATATATAAAGGTGTTGGGATAGGTCCCAACTAACTTTCCAGGCAAGAACAAAACTCAAAAAGTTTTGTACTATAAGGGGGCAAGGGTGTGACATTCCTTTGTCACTGACTTTCTTATTCGCGCCATTTTATCAAAATATTATTTTTTGATACGAATGACCTAAAAATCAAAGGTGACTCTTTCCTTACACAATTTTGCCTTTTGAAAAAGAATACGAAGTCGAATTTGCAAAATAATATATAAATTTTAAAATATTCAAGAAATACATCATAGGGTCTTTTCAAGACTCATTGGGAGGTTTTACAACTGCTCCTTCTCTCCTTTCAAAAAAGGAGTTGGATAGTAACTTAAGGATAAGGTTGTACAGTTATTGTTTAACTGTACCACCTTTAATCTTAAAAATAGATATTTTAACAACTCATGAATCGAATAAGATTGAATCAACTCGGTTCATATGGACGACTCATGATCCTAAAATTCTTATAGAGACATAAATAATTTTCATTTATTATATATTTTATTGTTATAAGATATAGAGTTCTCTTGTTTTTTTTCTTGACAAAATCAAATGTGGTGTCTTAATTGATGATGTAAAGAGCTTATCACACATTTAGGGGTCGTTTGGTAGCTAGTTAAGGCCTAAGTTAAGGCCTAAGTTAATACATGAATAACTAAGATTATTCATGTATTAACTTTATACATTGTTTGATTTTTAAATATCATAAAATTATTCATGTACTAATTTTTTACAACGTTTGGTTAATAGGCTTCGAATGATGTATAAAAATTATTAATGTATTAGTTTTATGTGGTATTTGGTTGTGTTTTAGTAATTTTACATTACTAAAACTCACATAACTTATGATTAAATCTATGTATAATCTTATGCGGGATAGAAAATGGAATAAGTTATGTGGATATTAGTTATACATGGATTAAAATAATAAAATTACATATTTACACCTATCAATTTAGTTTCAAAATCTTTCTTTTTTTATTTGAGAAAAATATCTATCCAACAGGAAAAATACTTTCATTAGATGTGGATGAAACTGAACAATGTTAACTGAGAAATTTTTATGGAATAGGTGATCTTTTTTTAATTATTATGTATTTTTTTTTTAGAAAATATACTATTTATTTACTTTTTTTTTAAAGAGTTGGAAGTCTTTCCACTTCAACTAATTGTGTCACGCCCCAAGGTCATACCCTGGGCACGACCGACACCCAGAAACATTTTTGGTCCCAAGCGAATCACTTGGCCTGGCTACTCTACTTAGCGGAAGACTTAAATCATAATGGAAAAGCTTCAATATAACAAGCCAAGAACACCAAAATGTCTGAATATATTGAAATGAGAAGTATCTCAACAGCAACTGAAATAAAGAGATCTGAAATACTTGTCACATAGTCTATGGAACCTCTAACTAGAATAATCTGTAACAACTACTGGGACAGGCCCCAAGTCACCACAACTGAAGGAAATACTAATAGGGAAAACATAAAACTTCAAAAGCCCCTGACTGAGAAGAGGCCTCACCAATAGCTGGATGGATGTCTGGTCCTCAATGAAGCGTCTACTGAGGGACTCTGTCACCTACATCTGCATCATAAAATGATGCAAGTCGTAAGGACGTCAGTACGTGGAATGCACGATATGTAAAATGGCCAAAATGGAAACTCAGGGTAAGGTAACATTTTCAAAGTAATTAAAACATATTTCAAAATAAAGTAGCATAAGTAATAAATACAATACATGCTGAAAATCTGTACATAAATCTAACTTGCTTTAACTTGGGGAGTTTCTCTAACTGATAACTACCACTAGCTTTGTGGTGATACAACAGCTTGCCCACACTGCCGGAGCCATCCTATAATTTGCTGGGGTAAGGAACGAAAACTAGTGGAGTGGATCAATCCCAACACTCGGCCATCTCAGTGGCAAGTGAGGAGTTATACCTTGGTACAATCCTATTCTATGCTGGCTACGTAGTTTATGAGTTCAAGTTATTATTTCCACTCTCACTCATATGGGTTCTTAATACTTCTCCCGTAATAACTTTTATAATGCTCATAACTTAAAGAATAAAAGTTCTCAAAATATATCCTTGATCTTTTGCGGACTTAGCCCAACTTAGCTTTTCTTAAACTGTGCTCATCTTGACTATTTTATTTGACTGAAAATGGTGTCATTACAAGTATCTCAACAGGGACATAAATGCATTACTCAACTATCTTGTAAATACTACTTTAAATGCTTCTTAAACTTAATTCAAAATGTCAACTTTAAAACTTTCCATCAAATGGATATAGGGTTCTCATAATTTCAACTATAGTTGTAACTCTTGTGTCCATATCTTAATTCAATAATAAAATCAATAAGGCTCATGATTCTTATCAAGAAAATATGCTTGAACAATACCTTGATGAAATATGCTAGTAACAAAGGGAACTTTAATCTCAACTTGTAATCGAAATCTTAGGTGAAAACTAGTAATTTAAGATTAAAATACTAGTAGAATGACTTTTTGGAGAGCCTTACATATCTGAGGGATCAAGTTCTTGGAAGAATTGGGGAAGATTCTTGAAAGTCCTAACGTTGCCTTAGAGTATACGCTGGAGTTCTTGGAAACTTTTCTAACGTTAATGAGGTGAAATAGCACATTTTAAAAATTAATCATGTGAAAACTGATGTACTTAAGGTTTAAGAAGGGTGGTAAAAGTCAGAAGTACCCTTTCTTAAAACTAAAAAAAGGAAAGTTTCACCCCGTACACCATGTCCGCATTGCGCCTAGGGCATCGACATGTGTATTTCACTCAAATTTGGGATTTTCAGTTTCCCATCAAAATTCTAAAAAAAAACATAAGTATAGGTCCACGTCTCAGGCGCGTTGTGCCATGGGGACGCACCATCATTGTTTTAGAAAATTTTGTGAAAATTATTTTCCAACTCGATTGCTCTAAAATTGGATTAAGACTATTTTCCCACTCAATTCTTTGCGCTGATCGCAAATTCGATCTCGGATTCGCAAACAGAGATAGGAAGATGCGTTATATGTATGTTTCCTTTCTAAGAGTATTTTGGTAATTTCACCGGGTGTCACAATATCTCCTGCTTGGAATTATTTGTCCTTGAATGAGAACGATATGAAGAGTTGGCTCAAAATTACAAGATTACTGAACTTAAACAAATATAAATCTTGGAGATCAATCATGGAAATTTACCTTCAAGATCCTCATTAAGGCCTACAAACAAGTGTGGATATTTGGCCTTCATATCTTCCTCTACTTCCCATGTGGCTTCCTTAACAAACTGGTTCCTCTATAGTATTTTTATCGAAACAATATTCTTGGTCCTCAATTTGCAAACTTGTCGGTCTAGTATCTGCACTGGGACCTCTTCATACATCATGCTGTCCTTGACCCCAATACTCTCTAGAGGTACAACTAGCGTGGGATTTCCTCAACATTTCTTAAGCATAGAAATGTGGAATTCTGGGTGAATAGCAGCTAACTCTGGTGGCAATTCCAATTCTTATGCCACATTTCCAACTCTCTTAACAATCTGGTACGATCCAATATATCATGTGACTGAGCTTTCCCTTTTCCCCAAATCTCATACTTCCCTTCATCGGTGACACCTTCAGGTACACTCAATCACCTACCTCGAATTCTAAATCTCTCCTCCTAACATAAGTGTAAGACTTTTGTCGACTTTGGGTTGTCTTTAGTCTTTCTTGGATAACTTTCACCTTCTCCATTATCTGATGGAATAAATCAGGTCCTATCAATCCTACCTCACCAACTTCAAACTCCCAATGGGTGATCTACACCTTCTCTCGTAAAGGGCCTCATATGGTGCCATTTGTATACTAGTCTGGAAACTGTTTCATCATCCTAGTTACCTTTAAAGTCTATCACGCACATCCTCAATATATATATATTCAAGGGTCTATATGGTACACTCCACTTGCCCATTTGTCTGTGGATGGAAAGTTGTAGTAAGATTCACCTTGGTACCAAGTCCTTTTTGAAAGGACTTCCAAAATTGTGCTGTGAACTGGGGCCCTCTATCTGAAATAGTGGATATAGGAACCCCATGAAATCTAAAAATCTATTTAAGGTAAAGTCTGGCATAGTCCTCAGCTGTATCAGTCGTCTTGATAGGTAGAATGTAAGCCGACTTGGTCATTCTGTCTACTATGACCCATGTCGAATCATGCTATCTACCTGATCGAGGTAAGCCTGTTATGAAGTTCATGTTAATCATCTCCTATTTCCACGCTAAAATTTCAATATTCTGGGCCACACCGCAAGGTCTTTGATGCTCCACCTTAACTTGGTGGCAATTCGGGCATTTTGCAATGAACTCTACGATGTCTTTCTTCATGCCACCCCACCAATAAACCTCCCGATGATCTCTATACATTTTTATTGCACCTGGGTGAATGGAGTATCTGGTGTTATGAGTCTCAACTAGGTTCCTATCTTTAAGGCCATCAACACGTGGCACACATAATCTGCCTTGGTATCTCAAGACTCCATCTCCCCCTTTTGCAAACACTAATACTTTCTATTTCTGAACATCTTCTTTCAGCTGAAGGAGGATAGAATCCCTGTCTTGCTTTTCTTTCACCTCCACCACTAAGGATGACTCTGCCCCATTTTTGATAATGGCACCACCCTCGTCAGAAGCTTCAATCCGTACCCCCAAATGGGCTAGTCTATGCACTTCTTTATCCAATTCTTTCTTTTTAACCTCAATGTGTGTAGTGCTACCCATGGTCAACCTACTAAGAGCATCAACAACTACATTAACTTTACCTGGGTGATATAGGATGCTCATGTCATAGTCTTTCAACAGCTCTAACCTTCCCCTCTGCCTCAGGTTTAGCTCCTTCTGGTTGAATACATACTGCAAGCTTTTGTGGTCCATAAATACATCTACATGCCCACCGTAGAGATAGTGTCTCCAGATTTTTAGAGCAAATACCACAACAACAAGCTCAAGATCTTGGGTGGGGTAGTTTTTCTCATGGGTCTTAAGCTGTCTGGAGGCATATGCTATCACCTTGCCCCTTTGCATTAATACGCATCCTAACCCAACTCTGGAAGCATCACAAAGTCATCAGCTCCCTCGGGTAGGGATAAGACCGGGACTGTAATCACCCTAGTTTTCAACTCTTGAAAACTCTTCTCATAAGCTTCTCCGTACGAACTTGGACTTACTCTGAGTCAGCTTAGTCAAGGGAGCTGAGATAGAAGAAAACCCCTCTATGAACCACCCGTAGTAACCTGCCAAGCCGAAGAAACTCCTTATCTTAGTCGAGTTGTGGGACTTGGCCAATTCTTTACTGCCTCAATCTTTTGGGAATCAACTTGAATACCTTCATCAGACACAATATGCCCCCAAAACGCCACAGATGCTAACCATAACTCACATTTGGAAAATTTGGCATATAGTTGCTGATCCTTAAATGTCTGAAGGATAATCCTAAGATGATTAACATGTTCCTCCTTGTTACAAGGGTAGATCAAGATGTCATCTATGAACACAATGACGAATATATCTAGGTGCAACCTCAACACCCTGTTCATAAGATCCATGAAAGTTGCTGGTGCATTTGTCAATCCAAATGACGTGAACAAAAACTCATAATGACCATAGCAGGTTCTGAAAGCTATCTTAGGGATGTCTCTTTCTCTAACCCTAAACTAATGGTACCCAGATCTGAGGTCTATTTTGGAGAAACAAGTATCACCTTGGAGTTGGTCAATTCTGGGAAAAGGATACTTGTTCTTTATGATTATCTTATTCTGATGGTACCATCCTTTTTATGCACAAAGAGATCTGGAGTATCGTAAGGTGAGATGCTTGGTCTAATGAAACCTTTATCTAGGAGGTCTTTCAACTGCATTTTCAACTCTTTTAGCTCTAAGGGAGCCATTACAATATGGTGGAATAGATATGGCTGAGTATCTGGGAGGGTATGATCCCAAAGTCTATCTCCCTATCAGGACGGACTCCGGGAAGATCCCCAGGAAAGACTTTTGGGAACTCATTCACCAGTGAGACAAACTGGAGAGGTGGTGCCTCGGCACTAAAATCCTTGACTCTGACTAGGTGATATATGAACCCTTTGGAAATTAACTTTCTGGCTTTGAGATATGAAACAAACTGACCATTAGGAAAATCTAAGCTACCCCTCCACTCTAAGACTGACTTGTTAGGAAACTGAAATTTGACCACCCTGGTTTTGCAATGTATAGAGGCATAACCAGCATGAAGCCAATCCATATCTAGGATGACATCAAAATCTACCATGCCTAACTCAACCAAATCAGTTATGGTATTCTTATGATAACCTGATACTAAACAGCCCCTATAAATTCATTGGGCTAGGATAGACTCTCCAGTAGGAGTGGAGACATTGAAAGGCTCAAAACGACATTCTAAATTGACCCCAAACTTGATATCTATAAGAGAGTCAAAAATGAAAATGTGGAACCTAGGTCTAATAATGCATATACATCATAAGTAAAGACTTTGAGCATACTGGTAACCACATCTGGTGAATTTTCCTGCTCCTGTCTTGTGGCCATACCATATAAGTGGTTTGTGCCCCTGCCTACTCCTGATGTAGTACCTTTGTGAAATGGCTTACTCTGTGGTGCTAAAGAAACTGATTAACATCTGTTATCTCTCATGTTCCACCTCCCCATGGGACAATTCTTCACGAAGTGCCCCACCTGATCATATTTGAAACATCCATTTGTGCCCATAAGGCACTCACATGGATGAGACCTGCTATATTTGCCACAAATGGGGTAACGAGTCGATCCTTGAGCTTTACTGCCCTTGTGGTTGACTGCCAAAATCCTGCAGTTCTATAATCTCTACTCATTCTTGACCCTCGATGTAGGTGCGCTAGCATATCAGAGTGCTGGTTCGGATATCCTAGGCTGAAAGGATGAGTGATTGCCACTTCCAGCCTCCCTTTTTCCTGTCTTCTGGCCTGATGTCTTGACCCTCTTGCTCCTGAACTCTTCCCTATCCTGCATTTTCTTCTCCTCTACCTGCTTCACATAAGTCATAAGTCATCAGGCGAGCTATGTCCGTATCCCCAATCAACATAGCATTCCTGTTTTCTCTCTTGGTCATCCGAGAGAGCCCTGACACAAATAAGTTCATCCTAGTATGCATATTTGCCACCATAGTTGGAGCATAGCAGAATAGCTGAGTAAATTTGAGGTTGTACTCCCTCACACTCATGTTCTCTTGCTTCAGATTCAAAAATTCCCTCACCTTAGCCTGCCTCAACTCTCCAGGAAAGTACTATCCCAGAAAGTCCTCCTCAACCCCTGCCGAACATAAAGCTAGCGCCCCTTCTGCTCTACCTCATTTCCACTGATCAAAGCAGAGTCTACCTACTCCTTTGAAAAAGTAGGTAGCCAACTCAACTCACTCGGCATCGCATGTGTGCATAACCTGAAACACTTTCTGGAGCTCCTCGATAAAGTTCTCAAGATCCTCTTTCACATTAGACCCCGTGAACTCAGGTGGGTTCATCGTCAAAAACTCATAAACCCTGATGGTATCCAATCTATCATTCCTGCCATCTCCCTAGTGACCTCCCTGCATAGGACCACTTGTGCCAAAGTCTGGATGGCCTGGCGGAGCTCAGCATTTGAGATGTCTGCTTGTGGTGGTTGCTCGGCAGGCACAGCTGGACCTCTAGGTCCCTCAGGAATTGGGCCAGGCTGGTTTGCATTTCGTCTAGTTGGGCTCCCTCTTCCCCTTACTAGTCCATTGGCTCTACGTGGAGGCATAATCTGAAAAATAAGAGTGAACGCACGAGTTAAAAGGGACTTAACAAAGATAACTTTGAAGAACGAGAGGAAATAGCAATTGATAGTGACACTTCCTAATATCCTGTAGCATCCCTATTATAGATGTGGCACTCTTCACACCCACAATACGGACTCTACTAGACACAGTTCAATAGACTCCCTAGAAATCTTGAACGTTATGCTCTGATACTAAGTTTGTAATGCCCTGAGTTCACACCCTGAGCGTGGCTGGCAGCCAGAACATTTCAGGTCCTAAGTGAACTACTTGGCCTGGCTACTCTACTCAGTGGAAGACTTAATCATAATGGAAAGACTTCAATATAACAAACTGAGTATACCAAAATGTCTGAATAAACTGAAATGAGAAGTATCTCAACAACAACTAAAATAAAGAGATCTGAAATACTTCTCACATATTCTATGGAACCTTTAACTAGAATAATCTATAACAACTACCAGGACAGGCCCCAAGATGCCACAACTGAACGAAATACTAAAGGGAAAACATAGATAAAACTTCAGAAGCCCCTGACTGAGAAGAGGCCTCACCAATAACAGGATGGATTTCTGGTCCTCAACGGAGCATTTGCTAAATGACTCTGTCACCTGTGTCTTCATCATAAAATGATACATGTCCTAAGAACATCAGTACGTGAAATATACGGTATGTAAATATTACGCCCCAAAGTCCTAATAGGGCGGACTGACACCCATTGCCGATAAGGCTCGGGAGAACCAACCTGTATCTATGCGCTTTCTGTGCATATTATGAGGGATTTCTATGCTTGACAGGCCTTTAATAAAAATAAACAGTGATAACAACCAAAAGGAAATGCTTATGACTAGGCCATTGAGGCCACGGTATTTAAAGTATGAGACATGACCACACTTTCATTACATAGTCTACAAAGCCTCTAGATAAGGAAAGTGACAAATAAGGGTCGGTATAGGGCCCACCTCAACTAACTGTATAATACGAACATATAAGCTCTGGACATGCAAAGCTCCGAAGCAACCTGGAGGTTGGTAACAGCAGCTGGATATCCTGTGCTCCTACTGGGGAGATTTCCTAGCACCTGTACATACAACATGAAATGCAGGTCCCCCGTAAGAGACGTCAGTACAAGATAATGTACTTAATATGTAAGGCAAGATATACTGTATGTGAAGTAACAACTCAAATGAGACCATGCACTGGTACAAGGTTGGAGACCACTTTGGTTATACTTTGGAATCATGTACTTTATGTTCTTTATATTACTTTACCTTTACTGTATAATCTGTG